>JAMKCH010008144.1:0-44174 GCA_023653785.1 Ophioderma brevispina
ATTGACAACTTATTGGCTTTGAACCAGTTTGTTATTTCTTTGAGCTCACCATTGATAAAATCCATTTTACTAGCAAGATCTCTGTTGGAATATAAGATCGTTGTGTCATCAGCAAAGGTAATGAAGTCAAGTTCGGAAGAGGTATTAATAATGTCATTTACATATAAAATAAATAGAAGAGGACCTAATATCGACCCTTGCGGAACTCCACAGATTATATTCTTAAGACTTGATTTACATGAATTATGGTATACATACTGTTTTCTGTTGCTTAAATAACTTTTGAACCATTCAAGTGCAATTCCCCTGAATCCATAATACTCTAATTTGTGAAGCCAGCTACTCTATGCAGAGAGGAGTGGTTGAGCTTGGCACCATGCGTCACAAACCTAGGCTATTTTTCAATGAAATTGTAACCAGATATGGTGGGGCATATTTTTGAAATCTTTACCGGGAAAGCTTTGGGTCACCCAGCTATGAAGTTGTGGGTGGTTAATGTGCTTCAAAGGCCCTGATTTGCTTATTTACTGCAATACAATAACCAAATTCTCAGAATTTGATGGCAAACAAGATTTTCAAAGAAAAATCAAATCACATCAATAAATAAATTCCATGCATTATGTAAAACTGTGGTTTAATGTTTTGAACAAAAGGCATGACTGGTCAGGTTTCACCAGAACTCACAACTTTCCTGAAAACTTCCATTACTGTTATTCTCTAATGCATTGGCAAGGTAAATTCTCTTCATTACCTATGTAAGTAAATATCTTCTTTGTGTTCTGCCCCTGTCTCATCTGCTGGCCCATTAACTTCTATAGACACTATATGCCCCTCTGGTAAATCAATGTTCTCTGCCAAAACAGAATCATCAGTTTCTCCATTTGAAATAATAGAACTGTCCTGATTGGTTTGTGATTCTGCATGGTTATTGAGTGTCTCTGCATCTGCACCAATCGGCTGCCTTCTTTCTCCTGGCCCATAGCTGTTTTTTCGTGGGGTGCAGATGGGGCTTATGCTTGGAGTTGATGCTGTTGGAGCTTGCAATGTTTCCATTTCCCTGTTACATACACAAGATATGATTACTAAGTAGCAAATAAGTGAGATGGAAAACTTACTAAATTATCCCTTACAGCACTGAGAAAAGAAATATCTCCCCTTATTCCTTCCCTTTCCTTCCCATAAACTTAAACCAGGAAGGAGGTTAGGGCTATTACAACTTTTTCATGCACAATATCCACACATTAAGAAAACACAATGGTGTTTGTTTTCTAGTTCAGTTTTTCACATGCTTTTAGTATATGAAAAATCAAATGGATCCCTAAAAATTTGTACATGTACACCAGGCTTCAAATTACCGAACAAAATAGAAAACGTTAGTGACAATTCAATTAATCAATAAATTTGGGGCCCTTGACTGTCTTCCTGGTAAAGGTGAAGAAATTTTGTTACACATGTTCTAAGGACATAAGAAACATAAAAATCTTTTTTCGGGTTTTAAGGTTGATCACACTACGAATTCCTAATGTCAGCCCTGTGTTCAAGTCCCTCACCTTTCCATATCTTTTATCTGGTTCTTAAGTGTCTCATTCTCTTCTGTTAACTTCAATATCTGCTCATCCAAATTCTTCATTTCAGACTCCTGCAAATAGTACAAGTCATATAGAGCCTCTTAGTAAAAACATATTCCACAGCTACTAACCCGTCATCTGGTTATTGCCTGTGATCAGACTACAATTGAGGATCTACTGGATTCTCAGAGTTCAGAGTAAAAGAGTCCAGATGACATCTCACCAACGTAAGTACACATACGCATCAATGGGTTTGAATGTTGAAGTTTTGGTGACGCAAGTGCTTGAAATTACGAGAAGGTAACATGTCACATGAAGTATGTGACATATATCTTGACTATACCCACTCTACAGGGTCTTCCTCCAGTGTCATGCCAAGATCTATCGCTACCTCCTCAGGCTGGTCACCATTAATGCTATCATTACAATACACTTACTCTATTGTGTCTCTCTTCCTCCAGTGCCATGCCTAGATCTGTCTCTACCTCCTCAGGCTGGTCACCATTAATGCTATCATTACAATACACTTACTCTATTGCGTCTCTCTTCCTCCAGTGCCATGCCTAGATCTGTCTCTACCTCCTCAGGCTGGTCACCATTAATGCTATCATTACAATACACTTACTCTATTGTGTCTCTCTTCCTCCAGTGCCATGCCTAGATCTGTCTCTACCTCCTCAGGCTGGTCACCATTAATGCTATCATTACAATACACTCACTCTATTGTGTCTCTCTTCCTCCAGTGCCATGCCTAGATCTGTCTCTACCTCATCAGGCTGGTCACCATTAATGCTATCATTACAATACACTTACTCTATTGTGTCTCTCTTCCTCCAGTGCCATGCCTAGATCTGTCTCTACCTCCTCAGGCTGGTCACTATTAATGCTATCATTACAATACACTTACTCTATTGTGTCTCTCTTCCTCCAGTGCCATGCCTAGATCTGTCTCTACCTCCTCAGGCTGGTCACCATTAATGCTATCATTACAATACACTTACTCTATTGTGTCTCTCTTCCTCCAGTGCCATGCCTAGATCTGCTTCTACTTCTTCAGGTTGATCTCCATTAACACTATCATTACCACAGGCGACATCAGCCGTTTCTGTGATGATGATTGGGACAACATGACGACTGTAGTCACGATAGAGATGGAGGAGATCGGGTGGGCGGGGCATGTTGAGACCGACGTCATCCCAGTCATCAAAATCCTGAAAATGAAAACAGCAATTTCATATTTTCTTGAACTTGTTAAGAAATAAGATATCACAAATGCTTTCTTTTTTTTTAATCCCAACCTGAATGGCTTAGCCTTGACATTGGGGGGACGTCTACCTTGTTGACAAGCAATGTATTTCAATCATACAACAAAATTGCTTTTAAAACCTACATCTTGCTGATAGTGGTCTAATACATGAACTGACCAAGTTTGTTTCTTGCTTTGGTTTTCTTCCAAGGTGGTATTTTTGTCTGCTCCATATTCAAGGTCCCATTTTGGGTTGGAATATAGCCATCAGGACCAATGAAAGTAATCTTACCCCCTGTTTAGGTTTAACAGGCTATCCCAGTCTTAAGAGCTTTATTGCTGTTGACAAATTGACACTTCTTTACAAAGTTTTGCAGAGGAGCACAACTATTCATCAGCTTTTTATCTATGGTGTTTGTCAAAATCCCTTGGACATGTAACTATGTACGCCAGCTTTCCCGCCAATACAACGCACCGTTTGATTGCATGTAAGCGCAGTTAACTCAAAGACATACGCACACGCATGTTATGTCCACAGGATTATGACAAACAGTATAAATTGTGTTTGTCTTTTTTGTTATAAGTGCCTGATAAAAATAACAGTAAAACAAATATGTCCACTCTAATTCCATCATCACCATTCCATAAATGGTCAAATTTTGCAATGAATTTAAATTTATCAAACAGCTAACTTCACAAGAAATTTTCAAACTAGAAATGCCTATGCACTAATTCCTTGCCAATGAATTACCCTCAATTTTTGGCCGGTTTGTTCGCTAATATTATCACAACGACGTGGCAGGGCCACGGCTGTTAGAACTTGAAAAGGAAGCAAATTGGGTTCCATACTAATGTTTTTGTATGAATCTGACTGCTTACTGTTTTGCAATATCTAGCCGTTAAACGGCCAATGCATGAAAGCAACAGTCATTTTTCCCCGGAAGGGCGTCCCATATGCATGCGAAAACATTGCCCAAGTTTCGATCTGCTGCAGGGAAACGGTCCGAGAATCCTTAAAAGCATCGCGTCAGTTTCCCGTAAGCTCCCATATGCAATGAGACGCATTGATCTCCTGCGGCCAAACCGTGACCCCCCCCAGATGCAATGAGAAACATTGCGCCAAGTTTCTTTGCCTCTCATTGCATCTCGTTCGCGTTAGGGTTATGCCTATCCTTTACAATACACTTAACTCTATTGTGTCTCTCTTCCTCCAGTGCCATGCCTAGATCTGTCTCTACCTCATCAGTGGCTGGTCACGCAAATTCTATCATACAATACACTTACTCTATGGTGTCTCTCTTCCTCCATGCCATCCTAGACTGGTCTCTACCCCCTCAGGCTGGTCACCATTAATGTTTCATTACAACCTTACTCTATTTTGTCTCCTTCCTCCAATTCCATGGCCTATATAGCTTCTACTTCTTCATGTTGATCTCCGTTTTTTATTAACCACTATCATTACCACAGGCGACATCAGCCGTTTCTGTGATGATTGGACAACCTGACGACGTAGTCACGATAGAGATGAGGAGAATTCGGGTGGGCGGGGCATGTTGAGACCGACGTCATCCCAGTCATGCAAAAGCCTGAAATGAAAACAGCATTTCAATTTTCTTGAACTTGGTTAAAATAAGATATCACAAATGCTTCTTTTTTTTAATCCCAACCTGAATGGCTTAGCCTTGACTGGGGGGACGTCTACCTTGTTGACAGCAATTTTTCAATCATCAACAAATTGCTTTTAAAACCTACATCTTGCTGATAGTGGTCTAATACATGAACTGACCAAGTTTGTTTCTTGCTTTGGTTTTCTTCCAAGGTGGTATTTTTGTCTGCTCCATATTCAAGGTCCCATTTTGGGTTGGAATATAGCCATCAGGACCAATGAAAGTAATCTTACCCCCTGTTTAGGTTTAACAGGCTATCCCAGTCTTAAGAGCTTTATTGCTGTTGACAAATTGACACTTCTTTACAAAGTTTTGCAGAGGAGCACAACTATTCATCAGCTTTTTATCTATGGTGTTTGTCAAAATCCCTTGGACATGTAACTATGTACGCCAGCTTTCCCGCCAATACAACGCACCGTTTTGATTGCATGTAAGCGCAGTTAACGCAAAGACATACGCACACGCATGTTATGTCCACAGGATTATGACAAACAGTATAAATTGTGTTTGTCTTTTTTGTTATAAGTGCCTGATAAAAATAACAGTAAAAACAAATATGTCCACTCTAATTCCATCATCACCATTCCATAAATGGTCAAATTTTGCAATGAATTTAAATTTATCAAACAGCTAACTTCACAAGAAATTTTCAAACTAGAAATGCCTATGCACTATAGTCTGATTTTTTTATTCTGTCAGATAAAAACGGACAATATTTGGTCGATGGTACGGTACACGAACACATCTGGAGGGGATGTGTTTGAGATCAAAACTAAAAAGCCGTATTAACCTGAATGCTCAACTATGTTCACAGAATACGATGCTTTAAACGAAAAACCCAATTTACATGAACCTTTTTAGTATCGAATATGTAAGGCTTCATACCAGATTCATTGAATAGAGTGTCTTGACAGTCTGAGACACCTATCGATTCCTTTGATTTGAGACAATCCTAGAAGAGGGTAATTTGGTCATGAAAATCGAGGCCGGGTGAGCCTCTAAATCTGAGGAGGATTAGGCCACGTAAATATTGGTAGTTCGGGTTATAATGACCAAAACTTTTTTTAGACTTCTATATGATTGGACAAAGACGTCAAACATAGTTTCTGGAACAAGACGAAAAAATGTAAACCCGTAAAACGATGCTTATAAAACGTATCGATGTTCTAATATTCCTTAGTGAACGAAAAATCTGAATGAAGGAAAAAGCATGCAAGCAGTTGTTGATATAGAAAAACCATACTGGAAAAACAACAACATATGTAGTATTGAAATTCCAGATGTGATTGTAAAAATGGTGGAGGATTCTGATAGTGGAGATTCTCCATCTTCCAACAATAATGACAAATAAATTTTGGCGATAATAATTAGGAGGACCGCACGTGATGCGGAGCATTGTTCGGGGGGCTAGGGGAAAGGCTGCAGTGTGTGGCAAGTTTTGAGTTGGGAAGGGAGCAGTGCATGTGCCTTGGCAGGAGGGGACTGCGTGTGCGGCTGGCGCGGATAAAGGGGACAGGGTTGGAAAGATGGCCTTAATTGACTCCGACATCGTCAGCATTAGGAATTTCTATTGAATATAGTGGTAAACATACCCCTCTCAGAACGAATGGAATCGTCACACACCCCAAAACTTTTATATGAAACTGACATGGAATAAAAAATCCAACTATAATTCCCCTGCCAACAATACCACATTACTCCCAAATCCAAACCTTTACTACAAGACGCACCATTCCTGGGTTGTTTTTCAGACTCCAGCCCTGTCATTTCTACTACATACATTAGAGCTCTGTTCAGAGAATTAAGCAGCACATCTTTACCTGGTTCTTCATTCCATCAGAGGAATGGAATAGATGGTCAACTTGTAGTGATTGGTCAGCAGATCACAGACAACACTTGATAAGGTAGGTTGAGGCACGTGGTTTGCTTCCAGCGGCTCCAGGTTCCTGTAAATAGCAGAAATACAAACATGACAACTGACATACATGTGCTAACGGAGATTTCAGCTAAGAAGTTGGATCGCTCAATGATGAGAGCTTGGTAAACTCGCATTGTCTGGGGCATATCAAGTGATCGCATCTATATTGATATACTTAAGGGGGGTTCAACAATCCCACGTTGCAATGTACTAACTACTATACTTACTATAATACCACATTCCCCAATTCCAGAAAATATGGCACTAAAAACAAGCGTGATATAAGATGGGGGTAAATACTGGGATCGTTGGGATCTATTGGGGATACATTAACATACAAAAGTGTACTTTGGAATGCAGCAAAAGTTGACAATTGTCCTATGGTACAATGCGTTTCTAAATCTAGAAAGTCTAGCAATCTAACTTTAATGGCCATATTTCTAGCTGTTTTGGAAATTTTGGGTCAAAAATCTAGCAAAAATATTAAGAATTACAAAATTACCCAAGTTATTTATCAGTGACAAAATACTTGGTTGGTATAGTCTTCTACAATGTCTGCATGATACATAAAATACACTGAAAATTCCTACTTTTGGCCACATGCCAACAATAATTGACTGCACTCCAGTAGATAGGGAATAATACATACTTCATTAATATATTGAGCCCGAGTGGGACTTGAGGTTGTTGACCTCGCTGTTGTCTAAAGATGACCTTTGCATTGAGAATTGAAGACAACATTATGGAAATGATTTTGAAGTATATAAAACAAATATAAAAAACTGCTTTATTCAGGCCACAGCTTTTATTCCACATAAGCCAAATTAGCAAACCCAGAGTTCCAGTACTGTGATATCATGATTGGCTTCAGACCAAACTTTAGGAAAGTTAATATACAATGAACACATGCAGTTCATACAAAACACAATGGTAATGGGCACACAAACAGGTATATGGTTGCATGCATTATTGTCTGTCAAAATAGGGAATTTGGATTGCAAGAGAAATGGCTAGTTCTTATGTTACAAACCCAAACAAAAAGCATATAGACTGCCATTTCTAAAAAACATCTCCAAGCTTGATATCCATGCAATGATATTCTCAATAAGACGCCAAATTAATTCATTTGAACTACTTTAAAAAAAAGAATACACATATATAAACACCTCTTATTTAAAGGTGCTTGTTCCGATTATGTGTATTGTGTTCTTCTACTTGATATGAGAGGCCTGGCACTTGCACATACACCCCACAAGTAGTGGAAAACAAATGTGCGGTTTTGATGGTAGACGCAAGTAATGAATGTTGCAAAGCCCCTATTCAATACTGTGCTAATATGATAGTTAAACACTAAAACGGCATTTTTGTTATATCTTGGAATGGAAATGAATTGAGGGCTCAAATTCAGGGACAACAATGAGAAAAATACGGCCTTCCCTGATATCAAAAATCGATAATAACTTCGGGTAAATCATGGGGGTCCCAAGACGATCGAACCACGCCCCTTTAATCAAGCTTGTGATTTCAATCACAGCCTAACATAACTATAATAACCATGCTTACATTATTCCATCCCATGTTATTATTAACTTGATGCGTAAATTAAGTATTGGATTTGACAAGTCAGCCAAGCGAGTATGGCAATGTGACTGCTCTTAAAATGGCTACCATCTATTTTGTATTTTCGCACATTGTTTTTTTTTTTTTTTTTTTTTTGTTTTTTTTGGATTAAAGGTACTCAGTTCTCAGTAAATGGGTGGGATGATTTTATGTTTTCCCTGAGACAACCAAGAAAAATTAATTTCTTGTCAAGAATTGAACCCACAGACCTGATACAGATGGTGTTCTAGTACTGAGAGTACTGCGATAACAAGGATGTTAGCAATGTTGTGGAAGGTTTCCAAATCATCCTCCTACCACTTCTCTAGCAGCAAAACAGGGAGGAAAGATCTTAATTCAAGCAAATAAATATGCTTAAAGGTTACCCTGGGTTCTCGCAATGATCTAGATGTATGAGTGTACTATGAGATCCACTGGTCAGTGGCTCATTTTTCAGGAACACTATTGTGCCAGAATGCTACATCTTGTGTTGTGCTATCTCTCGCCATCAATTGTGCAGAGGTTATTACCCTGCACCGGCGTGACGTGCATCAACACGGAAGTGAATGCCCATTGGCTTGTGAAGTAGGTAAGCTCTCCATTGGTTAATCATGCATGAGACTACCCATACGTGCCCCTTTGCAGAAAAACTACGATGTGCACGTTGCTCACCTATGAACAATTCTGCAGAGCTATAGGTCTCAAAAGCACATGACATACACAAGAATTCATAACCCTATAAAATCAAGGGCTTGAGAAATTATAGTTAATTGCTTCCCTCACATTGAATTGTAATAACAATAGTATTAATATTTTTTATTTTTGTTCTACTTAAAATGCTTCATCCAAAGGCATTTTTATACCAGGACTCTCTGGCAATAACCTTTTTCGTAGGGTATTGTATCAATCTATGAGTTTAAAAATTAAATATTGAATTAAAAAAAAAAAAAAAGCAAAAAATTATTTATTCAGAGAAAATGGCCAAATTGCTTCAACTATTATAGCACCACAGCTGTTTGAAAGTCTCATTTATATGACAAAACTAGAATAAAAACAAAGAAATTTTATTTTAATAATTGTCGATTTTTGACAAAACTAATTTGGAGTATATGTTCACTGACTCATCCTGTGTTAAATTTTACGAAATTTGATGAGGGCAAATATGAGTTTCTTTAAAACTAGTTTACACGTCCTCTCTATGGAGACTGGTATATAGAGCGCGCTAGAAAATACAAAATTCATGACCTTTGTAGGCCTATTGGCAAGATTTCCCCCCCCCGGCCAATGGATTTTTATGATTTTGCAGAGGTAATACCTCTGCATGTCCCTACTATAACAGTTGTCAAATTGGTCGTTCATACTTAAAAGTGCTCTAAAAATAAAAGAGCGGGATGTGCATGGGGTTTCAACAGCTGTGAGCATTATTGTTCGTTGTATATTGAACAAATATATGTAGTACCTTGTGGGATGAAGAGCAAAGTTTTAATGTCACGGGGGGTGTTGAATAAATTACCTCGCTAAAATTACGTATATTAAACATGTACATACAATATAGTAAATATGATTGTACAATAAAAAACTGGTAGTAGACCAACAAAACATCTGTAATGCAAAATTTGTCATTGAGGAAATTGGCGTAATAACAATAATAGGGATTTCACGAAATCAAGATGCCACAAAATTGAAATCCAGGGTTCTTTATATAGTTACATTATGAATATTGCGGAACAGTCAAATACCACATGGATGATTGATCTACTTAGAATATGGCTAGAAGAAAATTTGGTAAGTTTCAAAATTTAAACCAATCAAGAAATCGATTGCATTTACCAAATTACAACAAATGAAAAAACATACAACATGCAGTCACAATTAATGTAACTATACAGCCTGTCTCAAAAAAAGTGGTACAATCAGAAAAAAAATGGTTAAATATGAAATTTCAAAATAAGCCATTCTAATTGGTATAATATTAAAGAATAAAGACCAGGCTTTCCAATGGTGTTTGTTTCAACTTATTGCTTTTGTCAATGTTTTCCCGGGGGGAGATATAATCAATTACTGCGATACACCAAAAATCGATTTTGTGCCCTTTTTGCATGGGCGAGTTGTTTCCATCAGTTATGCACTGCTTCTTGAAAGCTCACAAGGAGATTGGAACGTGCTAAAAGAAACAAAACAACAGATTAACGCGTAAAAACAAAGGAAGTCTAAGTTTTATTGACACAAGTTTAATAGTCAACATAATCAGTTCAATGATAATATCTTCTTCTCATAAACAATAAACAATACAAATATTTATTGCAGTCATGAAATGGGTCTTGAAATTATTACAAAATTGTATCTGTGAAAATATACCAGAAGGAATGTAAATTGCATTGCAACCAAATAAACACTCCAAATAAAAAAAAAGAATGTCTAAAGAAATTGCACTATCTGTGTGAATTACTAAGTGTGAAGTCAAAATAAAAATTGCAATTTGGAAGCAAAGTATCAAGGTATGGTAGGGAATTTGCGTTATTTCATGATACTTCAAGACCATTAAAACTCTCTCTACAGTTGCTGTACTGCTCAGGGTCTCTTCTAACAAACAATAGTAAGTCGAATGTTATTCACTTATCTTTAAAGCCAGAACTTACTGAGCATAACTTCCACCATTAATACAAACTGTTTTGATCTTTAGAGTTTCTTTATTAAAGTGGAATTCCTTTTAAGAATTTCATATCTGTTCAAATGTGAAGAACGTAGTTTAACTACATTATTTACCCGTTTTCACTCCAACAGGAAGTGGCACAAAACTCAATGTTGGGTTCGCAGTAAACTGGAGTTATCTTCATTTGGGAAACAGCAAATGAGATGAAACAAAAAAATACTGAAGCTGGTGTTTTCTTTAAAATGTTGATGTACAAACATGACTTATGTTGAGATATAATATTGAAAAAAAAAATCGTTTTGATTGTACCATTTTTTTTAGCAGTCTATAATAACATAACAAAGCCTGTTAAATTTCACATGGGGCATTTCATAATTTTTTGCCAGCACAGGATTACAACAGATCTGCAAAACAGACGATGCACTCTTCCTTTCTCTTCAGTGTGAATATTTTAGTGTTAAAGTTCTTATATTTTGACAATTAAATCTGGTTGGCTGAATTTCAGAAGGTAACTGCTTCCTCATGAAATGTCCTCCTGATTGGGGGTTCCAAACGTCTAGGGACTACCGATTATCGGTAAGTACGATTTGATATCGATGAAAAAACTGATTTTCTCATTTGTATCTGAAAATTTTAGTTTCAAATCCACTTCCAACCCAGATATAAACAAAACTGCCGTTTTAATGGGAACCACATCAATATTTGCACAGTAATGATTAATAGGACCTTGAAAATTGTGCATTATTGATTCTCCCATAAAAAAACGCAGTTTGTTTCCCACGATACTTAGTACAGAGATGCCAATGGGAGTTGCTGGAAAAAAAATCTGAAAATGCGAACGGAGGAAGCGAAGCGACCGGTAGTACGCCCCTAACGGCCGGGGGTGCAGGGGCCCGCTCTTTAAGGCCCCTGGTGGGGTCCAGGGGCAACGCCCAGGCGTGGGGGTCGAGGGGGTGAAGCCCCTCGAAGACCAGAGGGTTAGGCACATTAGAGCTACAGGAAAGGCATTTCGAGAGTAACATATCATTCCAAAGAGTTAAGGGATGAATTAGTATTCGCCAAACTGAAAATTCGGCACCTTACATGCGGTTTATTCCGTAACGTGCCGATTTCGTAGCCTGTGGCAGAATACTAAATCTTTCCGAGTGAAAATTAACTGTAAATGTGAAGAATGGCGGCTAATTCCACGTTTCAGGTATTAAAAATGGCCAAAGTAAAACATAATGATTATTGATACAGGACACGCTTTGGGGCTTTCCTTTGCCGTTCATTCCTGGCATCAAGTGATATACTTACGCATTGCACCATGCAATCAGCCTTCAAAATTGGCAGTCAATGGATCAAAATTTGAAGACTTGCCCCGTCACTTAAACACATGTTTTCACACTCCATGAAGTTGCTTTCCTTGTAAACTGCAGAGTTTTCGTCGGCTTTCTCTTTGAGTAAACGCTATTGAAACGTGTCCTTACTTCTCGATGTCGTTTGAATTGTTTTCAAGGCTTGTAAATTCATTTGCAATTTTCATTTTTCGTCTTTTTCTTCTTTCTTCGGTAATTTTTTTTTTCGCATAGAGCAAGCTGCATGCCAGGTGACCATGCTTGCATTTTATCTAGTCTCTTATACACATCGCGATGTAACGCAACCTATTTAAATCTACCGATGTTCCGATTCCTTGTGAGTGCATCAGAGTCTGAGAGTCAATTATGAATAAACAAGAATTCGTTAAACATCTCATCATACAGATCAAACAAAAATCGGGAAAAGTAAAAAAAATCTGAAAATATAGAAAAATCGGATTTTCAAATATCCCATAAATTAAAAAAATCGGATTTCCGATTAAAAACGGAAGATTGGCATCTCGTGAGTAGGGAGTGCATCCAAGTAGGGAGTGCAGGCATCTCCAGAACACAATAGACAAATTGGAACAAGCACCATTAAACATATTTATCAAATCACAAGAAAATAGTCCGAGTGAAATTTACACATTTCCTTAGAATGGCATTTCTCTTTATGCAGACTTGGTATTACATTTTAAACAAACTTTTATGCCGCTAACTAAAAGTATTTGCATCAATTTTTTTTTAATCTCAAATTACATATTTTTTGTAGATTTTTTAGACACCCTGTATCTTTGGAGTGGTGTTGTGATATCTAATTAACTCTAGTTCTAATTTTTTGATTTCTATTTGATTTCACCCAGCACCTAATCTAAACTGTTCACACACTTCCCTATCCATGAGAACTGTCTATTATTACACTCCTCAGCTGTCTCCATGCCATTCATTGTCTTTGTTTAATTTTCCTTGTTTTTTTTTCTAAAATAGGCTAGGAGGGGGCAACTTCAAATCACCCTATGGCCTTTCGCTTATTGGAGATATCCATATAATGTCCAACCCCCTTTACACTGCTGATCCATTCTCCTATTATATGTAGAAAATGATTTTTTAACACTTTGTACAGGACATACATACAACTGTGTTGCCATTGATATTTTTGTTCTATCCAGGTTTAGTCATAAATAATAAATGACACTTTCAAACAGCTGTGCCTTGCATTTGGTGAGTAGTTCAGTTAAAGACATCCATAGCTACAAAACTATACCAACACTTATGAAATTTAAAAATTTACAAGTAGAAAATGAAATCACCCCCTCCCAGCCTAATAGGCCTTTTGGGTCAGTACTTGGTGAAGCATTCTGACAGCATTTGAGAGCATATGTGGTCCAGTGGAAATCGCAGGACTTGTGATCATTTAACCATTAAAATTGTGAGTTCGAGCCCCAGCCCCGCTGTGTCAACGTGTTTGTGTCCCTGGGCAAGATACTTAAGCTCAATTGCCTCATCGACCCAACAAGTGCACATGACAGACAGTGCACTTGTAAGGCATGTTTTTGTACAGCCACCTATATAAAGCGAAATTATTGTGATAATTCTGACGGCTGCGTAAGAATAATTGGTTGAAAGCGCTTTAGACTGTTTACGGTGATGATGGCTATATAAAACAAACTGGTTATTATCATTATTATAAATTGCTACATATGGTTACATAAGTTGTGGTTGTAATAGGGCCTATATGGTTACAATGAATATAGGCTAGCTACAGGGGAATTTATTGGTACAGGGATAAATGGTTTACAAGGAGTAAATATTTGTAAATTGTAAGGTTACAGAGGACAAAATTGTCACTGAGAAAAAGTGATTTAACTATAATCGTTAACAGATCTATGGTTACTAGACTAGGACTATACGGTTACAAGGGAATATGAATACAGGGATATGCAACCCATCCCATACACCAAAGCCAATATCACAGGAGATACAAAACACATATCATTATCATGCAACTATGAATTCACATTTTCAAAACACTCATGGCCCACATCAACACATAACATGCACACATGAAATGAATAATTACAGTAAGCCCCCACTACCATTGGAAGATGCAGGTAAACTGATACTAGGCGGCAGGGTTGGCGATTTTTTTGATTTTTTTAAAAAAATCAGATTTTTTTGATTTAAATCAGATTTTTTTGATTTAAATCAGATTTTTTTGATTTTTTTAAGTTTCATAATATGGAATTATCCAGAATTCTTTCAAACATGGAAATCTAACCCGAATCATTATATATACTTTCCCTAATAACACTAGTCCTAATAAATTAACATGAAACCTAGCCTGAAGATGGTTGTGGACAGTATTTTGGAATTATGCCCAATTCAAAATATTTATTTCGAGCTAAAAATGAATTTGACCAATTAGCCGCTCCACACTATTTAACTGCCTGAAAGTAGTCCCTAATTAGGGCCTCCATCCGTCGAACATGCTTTTGGCCAAAATAAGTGAGTTCAAAGGCCAAAACAGTTCTGAAATAAGTTAATTGGGGAGGATTTAAATGTACAATCAACGGGCTGGCTGTTGCCTTTTTCATGAGTTTGTGCAGTTATTTTGAGGATTTTTGTTATCAGATTAATCCAACTTTTAAAAAAGGTCATTCAGAGTGAGCGCTACTGAAATGTCTGGGGCATTTATTCAGGTCAAATATGGTACTGTAATAAGATAATATGTTTCACTTAGTATCTACAAGAACTTTGAAGTTGATTACAAAAGAAAGATAAAGAAACTTTAATTAGATCACAAAATCAACGTTTCAATCATGTTATTTTTTTAAAACATAATTGGTCATTGCTAACCATGAGAGACGGTATCTGAATGCTTAAAAGTGGTTTAAATCTTTATTTTGCTAAAAGTGTTGATTTAAAGTATTAAAATTGTCTTTAACAAATTATTTGTCAATTATTTGTTTTTTACAAAAAAAGTGATTTAAATCAGAATTTTTAAAAAAAAAATCACTTGATTTAAATCGCGATTTAAATCCTGATTTAAATCAACGTATTAAATCGGCCAACCCTGCTAGGAGGTAAGCAAAATAACAGTAAATCAAAAACTTTAATTTTAAGACCCACAGAAGTTCTGTTGCTCTTCTGAATTAAAAACTGACTTCAGAAATAAAAGCCAAATGATACCTTTGGTTTCTTGATAGACCATCATGAGAGTAGCACAAAAATAGAATAGCAAAACAAAGTCAAATATGAGCATCTTCTTCAATGCATGTGGCCTTGTCTTCTGCAATGACCTTACTAATTAAATAAGGCATGGGCTAGCTAATTTAGCAGATTCATATACAATTGAATGCTTATCCCATGCTTTATTCTATGGTAATGGTTAGGATCTTTTTTTACAAACAGGTTAAACATTCCCTTTCTTAAACTCAAAATAGATAAAGAGATAACATACTTAAGTTGACAAATGATTATTGGCACAATACTGAGCGAAAAAAAACATGCCAAGATACTTTTTGGGCCAACTGTCCATGATTAAAGTTTAAAATGTGTTATTCATAATAAAAGTTTTATTCTTCTTGAATTTGAGGACTTAAAGGTTGCAGGCACGAGGATTTCACATATGAGTGTCCCTAAAAAAATCAAAAGTACTGATTTTTGCCCTGATGATAAAGCCTTCCATCAAAAATATCCCTATCTGAAAGGGTTAAGCTGAGAAGAGGTTCTTTGAAACAAAAAAATTGCTGAATTCTAATTGTATAGGAGAAAATACGACATTCAGGCCTATTTGTTTAATGAATTATAAGCCAAATCAAAATAGTTTTTTGTCCTCTTTTTAAAGAATATCTGTAGTTAAATACAAGCGTAAGAAATTTATCTATTGAGTTTGTTTATACTCTTCGTCAGTAATTCTGAAACAAATTATGGCGTACTCGCGCGTAAACCCGGAAGTTGATGACGAACGCTTGGACAACGGGAATCCAGCTACAATTCAACAGATGCGCGGGTGCCATTTGTTTCAGAAATTAATTGACCGGGATTATAATCTATATGAATTACTATTATGACACATATTTGGGTGCATCAAAATCCTCGTTTAAGGCTGTCGATTCTTCTAACGTTTAAACGCTAGCCGGCCATTTAAGGATAGTGATATTGCAAAACGGTTAAACGAGAAGCTACTTTCGTACCAAAAGTTCGCAAAATTAAAAAAAAAAAGCCTATTATCCATCACTAAATCGCAAAATGAGTACAAAAATTCTTTATAATTAAGTACCATCCGTCACAATTTTTGATGCAATAAACAAGTGAAAACGTCTAAATTAACAGAAATCGGGCACAATTTTGGAGTATTTGCCACGCAGCTTTGCCACTTACTTAGGGTGAAGGGCTTGCTGAAGTAGGGCTTGCCGAAGTTGCCAGTCACGCACACTGTACTAGCGCGATGGCTGACCAAAAAAATCAAGATGCGAATCAACCCACCGATTGCGATGTGCGTGAAACTTTACCGTGAAATTCAACTCTAAATAAAATTTTAAAAAATATGTTGATTATTTATGTAATAATAAAAACGACACCTTGTATTAAGTTAGCAACTTAATAGATGAAGTATGACTGCAGACAAAGCAAAGCTACCAGGCGAATCCGATGGGCTAGCCTGTTTTGATGCCGACTGGCACAGTCTGGCAGTGAGGTAAATATCTCCCTAGACGTCCGTTTAAACGTTAAAACGGTCGGAAAATTTTCCGTTTAAACGTTAGAAAATTAAGGTTGGTCATCGCTACGGCTTCATGCACAGATCTCATTGAATTCTCATGAAATGTTGGTATGGTGAAAGAAAAATATGTGCCAAATTTTAATTTTTTCCAAAAAAGGCATTTTGGAGATAGGTCACATAATGCATTTTCAAATTCCCATAGACTTTGTACAGGACTGATTTTGGCAGTATAGAAAAGGGACCAAAATGGGGCAATTTTGTGAAAAACTACACATTTTGATTTCATTCTTTCTCAGTAATTGAATGTGTATAAGATGGTGTTTGTTTTTTATGGTTAGGAAATATCAAATATCCATAGAAATTTTTATTTTTCTGCAGGTCATCAAAAACAGGGGGCAATGGCTGTAGTAGCGCAACTTAAGAGCTTGCTTACTAACTCACCTTTCCATTCACTCCTTGCAGATCCTACCCATCCTTCCCGCATGTACTTACCTTTTCCTTCCCTTTATCAGCCGTCATTCTACCTCTCCCAGCCCTATATGTACAGGTGCAGTTCCATTGTTAGACCATCGGTCCATAATCGCTCCCTACTCGAAGCCTCCCACCTCCTCGACTCGAAATCAAGAGATACAAATTGTTGGTGGCGCCAACACCCTGACCCACACGACGGGGCATGAGTATGGGCGGAAACATAACAAACCAGTAAGTATATACAGTAGTAACATCACAAGTCCAACGGTTATTAGTAGCATTTGGACCACGTGTTATAATAAAGTCTGTAAATCAAAGATAGGTGAGGCAATCCGTACAAAACCTCTTATGACAACACGCAACTGCCAGCGCGTCAGTATAAGGCAGAAAACCCTCATGATGAAGTACAAAGTAAAGACGGGCCGTAAAGCCCATGGCCATAATGGGTACCATCAGCACAATGGTCAGAAGCCAAGTCAGTACTGCAGAAAGGCAAGCTCTTATGATGAATTCTGAAGCCAAAACCACAAGGAGGCTCCAAAACAGAGAAGAGTGGAAGCTCCAGGATAGACGGAAGCAAAAGACTGGTCAGACAATTTATGTGGCACAACACACAAGAACATCAGAACAGAAGCATCATTGGAAACATTGCTAGAAGAGCTGAAAGACTTTAAATGGAACATAATAGGATGGGGGGGTTTGAGACTAGACGGAAAGGTGAAGCTTTAGAGGAACTAGATGGAGGACACTGGTTATATAACTATGGAGCAACCGAAACAAACAAAAATGCCAGAGGTGTGGGATTCTTAATCAACAGACAAATTAAAGACAGATAATGCAAACAAAGAGTTACTCAAGAAGAGTAGCTTCTCTACAATACAGTTGGAAGGAAAGCAAAAGATGACCGTAGTCCAGGTGTATACACCCACCAGCGGCTATGAAGAGGAGGCGGGAGAGCCAATTCTACGCAGGATGTGACAAAGGCAATAGAGGAAAACAAAGGCAGCTATACCATAGTAATGCGGAGACTTACATGCAAAAGTTGGCCTACAAACAGTCGGGAGGAAGAATATCTTGGGAAATTTGGAATCGGTGAAAGGAACGCGAGGGAGAAACACTACATGCATTTGCTGCACAAACACCTTACTTATAATTACAAACATATGTTCAAAAGAAGCCAAAACAGATATTGGGACTTGGGAGAGTCAGATGGCAGGACAAAGGATCAAATAGAACTTCATTCTCAGCAGCCAGAGAGGTATTGGAAACGTGAGGTAATCACAAAGGTTGATATAGCCAGCGACCACAGGGAATGGTAAGAGCAAGGATATGTATTAACAAGAAGACTAGCCAGACTTCAAATTCATCAACAACAGAACGAAGAAGCAAGTCAATATCTAAGAATACGACAAAAACAAGTCAGGGAATTTCAAATCAGACTGAAAACAGGTTCGACGCTTTTGAGATAGAGGGAGAAGGACCAGATCAAAGCTGCGACAAGGACAAAAAGATTATCCTTGAAGAAACATCTACAGTAGCACCACAGACAAATGCCACAAAGCAAGAATGATGAAGAACCGGAAAGTAGAAGAACTAGACTCAAAGAGGAAAAGACTGAGAGAACAGGAAACCAAAACAGACAGAGAGAAAATTGAGTATGCAGAACTCACCAAACTGACCAAAAAGTTAAGACGAAATAGAAGTAGGAGGAGAAGGGAGGACAAGATAAAACACATCATGGAAGCGGGAAAAGGAACCAAAGAAATAACAAAACTCAGCAGAAAGAAAACACGAATACAACAATTAAAGAGAGGTGACGGATCCCTAACATCTAACAGAGGGGAGGTACTAGAAGTATGCTCAAACTTCTATCAAGAATTGTACAGTTCAAAGAAAGATAATGACTCAAATGAAAAAAACAAGCTGCTCTCCAGAGAATTCGGAGATACCAATGATAACACCAGAGGAGGTCAGAATAGCTCTATCACAAATGAAAAAGCTCAAAGCACCAGGAATCGACGATCTAACTAGTGATATGATCAAAGAAGGAGGGGAAGAAGCTGTGAAACAGATGACAGGACTCTACAACCAAATCATAAAAGACCAAAAAATACCAAAGACCTGGAAGGAGGCAAAGATCATTCTCATTTATAAGAAAGGGGAGAATGGGGGCATTAAGAACTATAGGCCCATCAGCCTACTGTCTCATGCCTACAAGGTATTCGCCAGAGTAATTCAAAACAGGATAAAGACGGAACTTGACTTCCATCAACCAAGAGAACAAGCCGGTTTCAGGGGAGGCTTTTCAACAATGGACCATCTATTAACCAGCTGCTAGAAAAAGCAAATAAATACCAGCTAAACATCTGTATGGGATTCATCGACTATGAGAAGGCCTTTGATACAGTAGAACACAAAGACCTCTTCAAAGCACTAAGAAAAACATGAATAAATTAAAGATACATCAGTCTATTAGAGGAAGTCTATACTGACGCAACAGCAATGATCCATATTGAAAAGACGTCTCCCAAGCTGTGAGGATAGAACGTTGAAGTAAGACAGGGTGAGACCCAATGTCCCTAATCTGTTCCACAGACAATGGAACACATCTTCAAGAAAATCCTGAAGATAGGGGACTGAACATCGACGGAGAGAGACTCACTGACACTCAGATTCGCAGTGACGTGTAGCCTTGGTTGCAACCTCTGTTGAAGACATGGAACACAACTCAGGAGCTTAAAACTAAACACTGAAGTCCGAAATAGGACTTAAGATGCACACAGGGAATACAAAGTTCATGACTGATTTACACAGATTCCACAATAACAGTTGAGATCGTCACTTGATCGAATAGAGGAGGAACAAGTACCTAGGACAAACCTTAAAGATGAAAGACTGCACCCACAAGAAGTATGAAAGATAAAACTATGGCGATTTTTGGTATGCCCAGAAGTACTGTGCAACAAAGCTATACAAATGAATGTTGGAAAAGAAGGCGTTTTCGATCAGTGTGTGTTATCAGCAATAACCTATGGTGCTGAGACATGGTCCAACTACAAAGCTGCTCGAACAAAACTGATCACCGCCCAAAGACAATGGAAAAAAATGCCTCAACTTTGTCACTAGAGACAAAGTAAAAAAACGTCCAGAATTAGATACGTCGGAAAACAGGAGTGAAGTAATTTGATAGATCATGCAAGCAAGTGGAATGGTCTTGACATGTTTGCCAGGCACGATTTTGGACAACAGGTGGACTAAAAGAATTCTAGATTGGCAACCAGATCTGGCAAGAGGAAGCGCGGTAGAGACAAAAGAGGCGGTGGCGAGACGACATCAAGTCTACCTAGAACGAACGTAGGACCAGACTGGGCCCAAGATAGATACATTTTGGAAGAGCATGAAGAGGGAAACTGTCCGACGTGGACGGATACATCCTAGCAAGGCAAGGCAAGCATCAAAAAACAAAGCCGGTGGTCGCAACAACACCTTTTTTGGCTGATTATTTCTAAATACTGAAGTTTCCACTTTTCATAAATTTTTCTAGAAGCGACTAACAACTCCCCTTGGTGATGAATAAGTGTCATATGGAAAGGAAATCAAATTAGAAATATTCTCACGTTAAGATTTGCGAATTGAGTGTTTCTTATTGAAATTACAGGTGTTTTTAATTTTCCTAAATGATTTTTCCCGAAAGCCATTTTTCTAAATTAAACACTTGATTTAAAAAAGCCAAAGTGAAATTTTAGGTAATTTTGTTTAGACACATATCCCTGGAGTTTCAGTTTTAAAAGCACTTCCATTTGGCTGGTAAAAATTATTTATTGAAAAAATTAGGGCATTTTTTACAAAAAATAAAACAAAAACAAAAAACAACCAACAACAATCGCCTGTCATCGAAACTGCAAAATATGTGAGGAAAGTTCAATCCCTTACCATAGTCAAGTTTGGACTAAGTTGATATCGGATATTTGGATTTTTGGTCATTTTTCTGTAAAGACCATGTTATATCCGATGTCTACCTTAAATGGAATCGACAGCCTACCTCTCGTGCTACCGTTCAGTCTTTACCTAGATATTTAGTGACCTCAATGTTTTACAACCACAAGTTTGCACCTGGTCTACGGACCTGTTGCGTGCCAACAGTTATGCCTACAGTTTACATCATTCCATAGTCCTTATCATGCCTGATTGAGCACGAATTTAAAAGCACTTACCCTGCAGTGCGCCCCGCATACTGCCGGGCAGTGCTGTCTTGCCAATGGCATGACGTCGACATGTCACCCGGCTCATCTATAGATAGTCACTATCTACCAACTTGATGTGGGTACATGGTCCCTGAGTGATCAATACATGCTCTGTACCAGAGTCTTATGATGAACAGCTATGGGAGTCTTGCGAGTAAGAGTGTGTGAGTGAAAAACCAAAACGTGTATGACACTTAGCTACACTGGTGAGGGGGGTACTGACAACACCCATTGAGTCCCTGGTTGTGATCACAAATGTGAATACTTAGCAGCCCGGAATAAATAATATAATGTTTGAGTATTATATTCACAAGTTCTGAGTACTTAGCTATCGAAATAGAACTTGAAAAAGTACTGAATCGCATTCAGTTGATATTTAGCTATGGTCTATGATACAATCAAATATGTATGATTCATATGTTGGTTGTAGGAAATTTACCCTCAGTATCAGTTCTAATCTTATTCTCGTACGATTCCGAACAAAATTAAAAGTACTTAGTCATAAGTATGTAAACAAACAATGATTACATCATCAGAATTTCGGCTAAAACGATAGTAAGCACACAAAAAACCTAATAGTAAGTACCCAAGTTTTAAAGTAACTTTGAATACATGACTACTGATGTGATTCCTAATATTTGTTTCTACAATCTGTGACAATTCCAACACTCAAATTTCAGTGTACTTTTTGGTTACAAGAATTGTTGAATGAGAAAATAAATCATTCCAAGAAGTGCTTATACTCTTGTGAACCTGGTTTCTAAAACACAGTTAAAAATTATTCTGCGTCTTGCTTACTGACCATACATTGTAATTATTTGATTTACAAGTTCATTAATTCCCCCAATCCTAGCCTCAATCCCTTCAAGTTATGTGCTAGTTATGCATAATGTCTATCTCTCCTCCACCTTGCAAAGCTCAAGATATACTACAATTCAATTTTAAAATCTACAGACAAGTGGATCCAGGTCATGACTAGTCAATGTATTTATAGGTTAAATTGATTTCCCAGACAACGGAATGGAGCAACATCTCTTGCAAACTCAACTTGTCTCATGAACTGTGCATCCACATGCATCCATCTCTTTCTCTGAAGAGGCAAATTAAACTCTTATCTTGGAAAATGATGCAGCTTACATTTGGCTCATTGACAATACAATGCAACCTTTTAGAAAAGTTTTTCATGGTTAGAATTTTGTGCACAATCTATTTTTGCTAAGCTTATTCCTGATAAATTTATAGAAATTCAATGGGTTTTGGTTAACTTTTAGTCTTACATTCTTTGTTATACAGTGGATCATAATTACTTGGAAATTATGATCAAGACTGTAGGTTAACCATTTAATGGCAAACACTTTTTTCCATTATGCTCCCAAGTAAAAATACAACCAGAACAAATTGGGACAATCAAAGGCTCAGGGTCTGATGTATCACACTCTTACAATCTTTTTTGTCACATTAGGCTGCCATGTAGTATCTATTTATTTGAGGATCCATGAAAATCAACTCAAAACATAATTTTTGTTCAAGGCCTTACCTGTTGACTCAGCCCTTCAGCATCTCTCTTCATGTGTTCAGGTGAGGGAACATCACTCTCTAGAAACACCAACAAAAACACATTCAATACTTTATTGAATTAAATTCTCTACCATTAACCTAAATAAAACAGCACTTTAGTCATTAGCTTTAAGGTCATGGCAAACAGCGCACACAAAAAGCACTGTATCAGCTGGTAATGTTTTATGCGAGAGCATCTTTTTTCAGCCATTGCTCTCAGAGAGTCATATGAAGTGATCGATAATAATGATAAATGGTGCATGCAATGCCATGCATAACAAATTGTCCATCTACTGCCAACAATCCATAAGATTTCAACACTTCTGGCATTTGTGACTTGATTTGAAACATAACAGCTAGAAATATCACCACATATTTCAGTTGTGTTTAGTTGCAGTGTTATGCTTTTCAATGATAGGCATGTCAGATGTCTTTGTTTAATTTAAACAAAACATTTTTTGCAACATGCTTTAATATATCATATACAATACTGGTCAACTATCAACAATACCAATAGATGAAATTTTAACTACTTAGTACTCCAGGTAGATAAGGATGAATATTTATTAATCTTTCCCTGGAGATAGCCAGCGCACACAAGTGTTGAAAAAGTAACCCATGTGCACTTGGCCGGATTCGAACCGGCAACCTCCGTATTACTAGCACGGCGCTCCAACCAACTGAGCTTGATTATCAAGACTGGGTTGGTAGAGAGCGATAGATATTATCTATAGGTGTTAGGTCTGAAAGGTGTCCATCGCTTTCCTAGTGGATAGCATCAGAATGGTATTTATACAATTTATATTTGTTTTGAAATTCTTGACTACAGTCTTGCCTTTCAATCCCTCTAGTTTCAACTATCAGTCTTGTCTTTCAACATCCTATTTTCTTTTCTCTAATGAGAAATTAGTATCAACCCCAAAAGGTCATAATATACATTATGCAAGAGCAGAAATTGACTTTCTAAATGCAATTATTAAAATGAGCCCATCAGAGATAAAATGTTTAACATTTGCAGGAAATGGAGCCCACTATTTTGCATTTTGGCTGCCTTTGTTATAGACAGTCAAAGGTTCTGTTGTATTTAACAGTAAGTATAATGTATCCTCTTTTTATCAGATTGAGGCACATTTCATGCATTACTGCAGATTGATGTTAAAAATACCTGGAAAATTATAAAATAGATGTCACATAATCAAATCAACCCCTGGAAAATTATAAAATAGATGTCACATAATCAAATCAAAGGTTGGTTTCTGATGTCTCAATGTTTTGAATAATTGAGAGTGATCTGATTGATCAACCTAGTTTGCTGTGTGTTCCAATCACATAAAATAATATTCAATCAAGTCAGAGTGACAACGTAATTGCTGCATATTAATTATTAACCCATGCTGTCTAGCAACCGCTATATTACTCCTTACTTGTGGATTACAATTGAAGCAGAGTGTTTTCTTTTTCATTTTTGATTTTAAGGGTCAGACTTTCTTTATTACATAATTTGAAAATTGAGCTTTGCTCACATGGTTGACTTAGAGCATAGCAAGCTTCAAAGCTGCTTCATTTGAGGAACATTTTGCTCCAAATGGAGTCACTCGATACCAGCTTTGCCAACACAGTGCTTGCAAAAAAAAATTCTCAAGACATTCCCAATGGAACCGAGTCACTTTGGGTCACTAACTTGTAATTGAGAAAACAGGCATCAGGGTTTACCTTTCAAGAATACAAGTCTGCTCACTCTAACTTGGGACATGACCTTTGATAATTACTGGGTTTTATCAATTGTGTTCATCTTTTGTAAGGTGAATTAATGAACACCCTTGATGACTCCTACCTAAAGGTCACTGTATCCAAGTTTCAGTAAAATTTAATTATAAGTACAAAAAGCAGCATATCAAATATCAAAGATGAATAGATCTGCATAAAATAAGCCTTGCAGATTTTATCTGCTGAGCTAAATATTAACCCTGTGCATATATTACACTACTGGCTCACAATAGAACCGAGGGTTTTAAATTTGCTCTTCACTTGCTGATCAAGAAACATGTGAAAAGTAAAACCACACAAAATGACTTCCAGTATACACTAATGAAATGAAATGGTTTGCTGAAAGTATTCATCACAAATAAATTCCATCAAATCCATCATTTGTGATGATAAACATTGTTTTTGATTTATAAAAAATCTGCATCTACTAAGTTAAAGGCACTATCAGTGATTTTTCAGCATACCTGCTTTGCAAATTGATAAATTTTATTAAAATGAACTTTGAAATCGATCACTTTTGAAATGAAGTCATTTAAATCAAAGTAGGACATGCCCTTCATAAACATCACAACTAACTGATGATAATGTAAATTGAATTGATAATGTAAATCGAATTCTCATGATTGTACAGATATGCATGCATTGTTTGTGAATTGACTATCTTGCTTGCAAGAGAGTGAAACTCATACAGGCAAAGATGCTCATTGTCATCATAAATGGCGGATTTACATAAGATTGTACTCTGACCACTTACATAATTTGATGAATTTTATTGTATTACTAGGCGGTCCCCGGGTTTCGCGATCACCTGTGTTTCGCGATCAACTGGCTTGAATGACCCGGCATCAACAATCGACCCCCCCCAAGTTTCATGTCCATACACCAATGTTTACCCCATTTGACCTCCTTTGACCTTGAATGACCCCTGATGACCTTTGATCCACTAACCAATACAACCTCGGTCTTCCTGATGTTCAAGGGGCACCCACACACCAAGTTTCAGGAACGTGCGGCCCTCGGTCTCCGAGAAAATAGACGCGGTCAGACAGACAGACACACCCGCAGACAGACCACCAGTATTATAGATGTTGTGAAAGCAAATTAGTTGAAATTACTGATATTACCCTTCAAAATAAAAACAAACATATCATACCTGCGGCTTCAGTGAGGTTAGCTCGAAGGGATTTGATGGTTTCTCTTGCCTTCCGTAACTCAAACTCCAGTACAGCATAACGTTCGTCTGCTTGATTAGCGCCATCATCAGAATATCGTGCCAAATCTAATGAGTCGAATGTGGTCTCACTTGACGTACGATCTGAAAGCAAATTCATTAGAGAAATATTTTTATTAATTTATTTCTTTCTTCATGTGATATTACTTTTTTGTGTAAGGCCAAATACATTTAATTGTTTGTCTCAAAGCTCCTGTGTACATTTTTTTTCCTGTTAGTTTCTCAAAAAGTCAAAAAAAAAATTTCAATTTTTTAGAAAAGCATGAAAAATAAACCTCAAAATTCCAACTCCAATTTTGTGTTAGTGAGGTTTTTGCAATGGTGCTGCCCAACCCAACTATGCATATTAGTCACTCACTTCCAAGATGGACGAATCCACGGTATTCAAGGTGCAAATCTTCCGGAAAATCTTTGGCACTTCAACACCAAAGTGAGTGATTTCTGCGCCACACAAAGTCCAATGATTCACTGCAGGAAACTTCCATGCTTCACCGTAGCTAAGATTTTGGAATTGACAGGCAACAATTCAACTAACAAAGTATCGGTTGCCGAATTCAACGCCGACATCATGAACAGTGTCAAAGCTACTTGCAAAGTGAAACTCAACAATGACTGGATGGATGTTAGGGCTGTACATTTTTCAAGTTTGGACCCCTTAACCAACATTATTTTACAGTTTAATGGGTTGTATTAACACTCTGTACCTGTTATGGGTAATAACTAGAATTGTCAGTTACGCTCTTTTGTTGTGGGGCAGCAGTAGAATATAAGTCTAACTGTTAAAGCAAGGAACATGAAAAGTTATGTAGTATTGAAGCAAATATTTGTAAAAGAGAAGTTGCAATTCTCATTAAAAATAATAAAACAGACATAACTCAATATTTGTGTATTTGTCATTTTATTTGTGTGGAGAACACTTCATAATGTAGAATAACACTTTAAAGGGTTGTTTCACATATGAATTCATTTTTTTAAATCTTTAAAAAAAAGGCAACCACTGAATTATTACCAGGTACTTAAAGATGACAGAAGAAAAGGAACATTCTTAATCCCACACAAAGTTGCCCTTTAAAATGAATACCTTTAAAGGTTGTGCCCTTTGAAGCAAATTAAGACAAATGACTTGGAACGCAGGCAGTTCACGATATACTTCAGAATAAATCAATCAACATTGCATCTTTAAAACAGAATTAACTTGTCCCAAATGCAAGGCATCTCCATCTTAATATATTTTACTGTTACATATATAGGTGGCCTGGAGGGACTAAATATAACATCAATTGCATGGCACTAGGGATCATCTTGAGCTTCTTGGATGGTTTACAAGAAAGACATCCAATTAGTCTTGTGGTATGATTAGGATGATGTCAGACTCCCAGATGTCATACTGTGCACTGTGAACTTGGTATATTTTGAATATTTTCTGACAATTTTAAAATGCTATAGAAAATCAAAATTTCATTTTAAAAGTGAGCAGAGACTGATTTCATAAAAAGTGGTGAAGTAAAAAAATACTGACCACATGTGATTAAACTTGACAATTGCCAAGAGAACTTTTAAAAAGGTTTTATGTTAGGGAGCTAATTATGGTTAATAGTACATATAAAATTATTGGAAATTTGTAAGAAATATATACTCTTACTAAATAATGTGGAATATAAGCCAATCCTTTTCCATTGTTATTTTATCACCAGAGGCAATCGATCCAGAGGGGGCAAATTCTAAAGTCGTCCCTCAGAGGGGGCAAAATTTCTAAGACCATCCCGTTGATTTGCTCCAATAAGTCTGAACTTGACGAAATGCGCAGTGCGGGAAAATTGCAAAATTTACTTTAATTCTACTTCAATTAGGCTGAAATTGGTCGAAATTCCCGAAAAAAAGAGAATAAAATGCAATTTTGGGTCGCAATAGCCACTTTTTGAGCCAGAGTGGCAACTTTCCCCCATCCCCCCCCCCTCGTACGGTATGCCACTGATAATACCGGTGTTTTAAACCTCATCCTAGACACTGGCAAGTTTTTTTATCGTATTTACCACCTTTGGAATCGGCTGAGATGCATTCCAATAAGTCCAAACAAGCCTAGTCTTATGTCATGTGGCTTTTGAAATGCTTCCCAAATGCCTTGCATTTACTGGGAAATCATCTCAAAACCACTCATTTGGCAGTTACTAGTATACCTACACTGAATCTAACATGACAACCGGTGGTGTATCCAGGCAAATCAACCAGATGAACAATTCTCCAGCCTCCAAGTGACAATATTGAACAGAGGAGCAAAGGCATGTCAAGTGTGCAAAAATTAGCCAAGTTTATACAAATGTTGTCACAAAGGTGGTTGTAAATCCCTAAAAAATTGTGAGATCCATTTCACCCCATCAATATTCAAGCAAGCAATGGGGGTGGCAATTCTTCCCCCTCTTTCAGTTTAAAACCACAAGTGTATTAAAACTTCTAATAGTATCCGATAGTTATTTGTTATGTAATTTTTTCAGAATTTCACTACCAAATGGTTTAATCTATGAAAAATAGCTTCCAAAAAAAGTATCAGTACTGTAGCTAGTAAGTAGGTATGTTACGTGAGTATACGACAGCACGAAATCAATAGGTTCTCACAGTAATAACATCAACACCATGAAAACAAACATTCCTACAATGCTATACCATGTTTGGTACAGGATTGAACATGGCCGTACGCTAGGATTTTTTCAACGGGGGTGCGATCTTCGAAAAAGTGGACCTTTTTTATGAAAAAATTGACCTAACCCTAACCCCCTAACAATGGGTCCATTTTTGGACGTTTTAACATCCCTCACCAAAAAGTGGACTTTTCGTCATATTTTTTCTCTCAATTTTGGACCTTTTTGTGCAAAAAAAAAATCGGCAAAAAGTGGACCTTTTCCCCTTTTGTGGGAATTTGGGTTTTTGTTTTTTTTGCGACCGCACCCCCGCACCCCGCCTGGTTGAACATGACATTTATCTGGGAAATGAATGCTCCACTGGTGGAGGCAAAATCACCATTTTTTGCTATCTCTTACATGTTTACCAATACCGATTCATTAAAAAATGTTGGTCGCTTCCAGTGTGAATCCTGTGAACTTATCACCCTGGAATTCAGGAAAAAAAGTGGGAATTGGGGAATGACAATCCTGGGATTAAGGATATTTGGAGGGGAACTTTTTTGTCCATTAAATAAACATAATATCAGAATTGAAGGGAAATTATTGGCAATAACATTTCCGGGAAGTTAGGATTTGTAATTCCCAGGGAATTTGGCATTTTTTTTCAGTCTTGGGTACTATCTTTCAAAGGCCATGTACCATCAAGATTGAACACACTATATCTACCTCGTTATGTTTAGTCTATGTGTACCATAGGATTACAACATTGGATTTTTCCCTGTCTGTTACATCTTACGCATAAAACATCATAAAAGACACCAACCCTCTTCAATTTCGCTGAGAATTTTAGCTAGTTTTTTTAGACTTGGTAATGTAAAAAACTCACATTTAAATAGCATAAATTCACTTATGACAACTGTAATCATTGTGATTAACTAATAAAAACTAACGCTTGACTCGATATCCTCATTCTATGGGCATTGGTCAAATAGTATAGCATGATGCAGTGTATGCCTGAGCAGTTTTGATGCTAAAAAAGTACCAGTGTTTTGGATGTTCAGTCAGTAAGAGTACACCACAAATAATATGATCAATCATACCTAGTTTATGGTGAATGTGGGGGGAAATAGACAAGGCTATTCTGTCAAGGGTCTGTGAGGAACTCAATCGATATAGGCCTAAACTTTGGTTCATCAGAAACTAACATGATTCATCCCAACCTCTTGCTCTACGATCAAAATACATGACATTTTTTTGTTAGTGCAAGAGGCTGGGGACTCCTATGCCCGAACACTGCAGATAGTGTCCCCACAAAACCCTAACAAATGATAATATATTTTATGTGGGTTTCTAGTTTTCACTTCACTTCACTAAGTTGCAGTTATTCTGAGACAAACATAACCAAAAAAACAACAAAGAACCCCCTGAAGACTCTAACCAGACAGTACTTTCTGGTAAGACCTCCAATTTTCAATTTCCATAACTGTCATCTTATATCGCAACATCCTGACTAAACACTGAATTTCACATTCAAACATACCAGGCAGCTGCATGGTAGCCCTGGATTCAATCTTGAGGCTATGTTCAGTGTGGTTATGGAAGTCATCAATCAGAATATAATTAACAAGGATGCATTAGACCCATGAGGCAAGCACTGATGATTACTATGAAATGCTCTGTCTTTTACTGCCATCACGTTTCAAATTAGTTCCAAATTCATGCTCTGGATATAAATATTTCAGGGCACTTGGTTTTTTTTGGGGGGGGGGGGGGTGGGGGGGGGGGTGGTGTTTAGAGGCCCTTGGGTGAGGAATAATATGAATAGCACAAGAGTATTTGTGATCCAGGCGGGACAGTGTAACAGCCAATTTAATTGGTTAGTCAATATAAATTGAGGGTTTCGTGACAAGAAGGCCCCATCTGCAATAGCTGCCATTGTCAGTTGTGTTCTTATTTTGTTATACCTGCTAAATAAAATGTGGCAGCTATTGCAGATGGGGCTTTTTGCCCTAAACCCCAATATGATGTGATTAGCCAATCAGAGACAAGGAATGAAGAGCTTAAAGATGCATGTGATCATAGAATGTCTACTTTGATTGGTTTCCAATCAGAGATACTATGAGAAAGGTGAAGTTTTAAGGGGGTAAACTAATGATGCAGAGTATGCATGATACTTTCTTATACCCAAACTTATAACACATGATTACAGGTGCTGTGATGCAGTCATATCAAAGACCTAGTATCTAGTCAAGAGAGGATTATTGGTTATGAACTTTCTGGACTTCAAAATGGAGCATATATTGCATCCAATAAGAAACAAGTTTTCCCATGTTCACAGTAGCCTCCATCCGCCTCAATTAAAGGTGCATTTCGTGATTCCAGCACCTTCAGTTTTATTCATGGTTTGCTAGATATCCTTGAGAAAAGCTTATTCACAAAATTTGAGTTGATTCCTATCTTGCGGTTTTGTGTTATGAGCAATTCTTTGTTTCCCACGGTACCATAGGCCACTGTGCTGTAATTTTTGTCCGTTTACAGACAGAAAATACAAAATCGTGAATTTCTTACAAATACGACCGAATTTTCAGATTTTTTTGGTACACATGGATTACCAAGGCTAACGGTTCAAGTTTTTTCAGGTAAGTCGGGGGGACGAGGTTGTTGATCACGAAATGCCCCTTTAACTGTGCTGGGTCAGAAATTAGGGATAAGACCCTGTGCCACTGGTGGCATATTAAATGAAGCCAAGAAATAATAACATTTGGTCCAAAACAGAAGTGTTTTACATATTATATAGATGAGGTTTGCTTATCTGTCCAATGTTGTTGTATTACAAATTGCATCCTCTTAGCTGATGCAAGAAATCCAAGAAACACTACTCCCAAGATGAAGGGAAAGGCTTAGAAAAGGATAGAAGCTAAAGAAGATTGCACAGCTTGGGTGGGATTTGAACCCGGGGCCCCCGGCGCAGCAGTCGCATGAGCAAGGATGGCAAGCCACAAAGGTGTTGCAGGCTGGGCCAGCGATTTTGTGCCCATGTGTTGATTTGTGTTCATTCGATGACGTCATCACATCATCTTGGACTTAGTGCATTTTCTAGCCTCAGCTCAGTGAGTTTTGGTTGTGATAGGGTTATAGTCAACGACGTAAATATAACCCAGACCGAAGAATTCTCCCGATACAGCGTAACCAAAATCAAGGTCCCCAAAAGACCCATATAATGAGCATCCGCACTTCATTATCATAGTTTTGGGCACCACCATATTTGGTTTACGTATCGTCGTATTTGGAAAATCCTTAATGCATATTTATGAGCATGCGGTATTTTACGTTCGTCATACTTTAGCGAGTGAAAACAACAATAACAACTGATGCCACATGCTATCACTCGGACTCAAATATGTCTTTTCCTAAGCAAAATTAACAGGGGTCATCGGGAGACTTATTGTGCATTAGGAATGCAGGAATCTTTTTAGATGCATGGTTTCTTCCATCGATTGATTTTCGCATAATTATTGCAGAAAAATCGGCCGATCAGACAATGGAACACTGGGGAAATGCAACACTGATAACATAACGCGTGACGCACAGATTTTTATATGCGTGTGCTTGCGCACCAACAGTGACGACGCGCGAGTGCTTGCACAACAACGACCACGGCGCGCTGAGTGTGAGAGAAAGTGGTTACGGGCTTGGACTATTCCAGAATACACACGCGATCACTTCTGCCCTATATATATTCCCAGGGTTATAGTACGGAGCGCCAGTCTTCGCCAACACCATCACATGCTGACATGCATGAAGTTCCTTATGCAGCAGCGGCGCCCTGAAGCCATGGCAATAAGAAATACCGTCTTCTGAGAGATTTCTCTCAAAGTTGCATGTTTCATCGGCTCGAACGGCGGCTTTGAAAGATATTCCAGTACCAAATTGAGATTCCACGCAGGAACAATTCTACACAAAGGAGGGCGAGAATTGTGCATTCCATCCAGGAGGTGACGCATTGCGCCATTGTCTTTAAGACGCATACCCCGGAGAACCTTCGTGAATCACTTGGATTGCGCATCGGCAATTTCTGACTGTTGCACCTCTCTCACTCATGCCCCTATAGCGGCCATTGCTGACTTCCTTACGGACAGGGGCATGAGTGGGAGAGACACCTCACTCACTGAACCATCAGTAGTAGGAACCCAGATGCCCAGAGTAAACTTTTGAGCGTTGAACTCCTATCACGGGTGGCAAGCATTGCAGACCTCGTTGAAAATCCACCCTTCTCACCGACATCGGCCAAAACATAGTCAAAGATAGGTGGTACGAGAAAAGGAAGAACACTTGTGGTGGACTGTCTCACACCGCCTGGCAACGGATTAGATCCAGCTGAGGAAGACTATGATAGCCTGTGGATAACCTGGAAGCAGGTTATCTACCATCAGGCCGAAACCACAGATGTTTTGGCCAGACTTGATGAGGTATCAAAATCAGCGGGGAACGCGTTTATGCTGTCATTGGCCCTCCCAGCTTATTGACAAGCGTGTCTATCACCAAAAGCTCGTCGTACTGCTCGGCGGAGAGCGAGTGGCAATAAACTGGTAGATGCCGGTTGACGCTCGAGTGCGAAACAGGGTCGATGAAAACAAACCTCCAGTGAAGCAAAGCACCATCTGAACCACGTAAGAGTCATAGCTATCCATTGCGAATACCAAACTTATCTATGATAGTTTCCGAGGATACTAGCGAATATTAAACCCAATAACACAGATGGAAGGTAGTATTGAAAACGAATGTACACATCCTGCCATAGCAGTGTGGACACCATGCCAATGTTACAGCCTGTGCTTCTAAATACAACAAGGCATCGTATTAAGCGTGCAAGTTTAAAATATGCTCCCCGTCTGAATGTTAGCGATCACAACATTCGCACAATAGACGCCAACCTCAACCCCACCCCAATACCCCGCAACACTCCACCCACCCGAACACTCCACACCCTCACCAATACATAACCACCACAACAACACACCACAACACATCACAAACACCCACCACACACAAACCACAAAGCCCTCTCAAAACCCCAAAAAATCCTCACAAACCACCACCCTCATCCAAAACATCCCAACAACGAGCATAACAAAAACCCCAGGCAACCACCCCACCCCCTCCTTAACACCCCAACCCCACACCCAATACCCTGATAACTGCCTCACCTGTTTCCCCAACACCACGCAACCCGCCATTCCCCTCCCCACACCACCCCGCAATACCCTCATCCCTCCCCACACCCGCCAACCTCCCCACACCGCGCAAACACTCCAACCCCCTCCCCCCCCAACATACCTGCAACACTCCCTCCCCACCTCCCCATACAACATCTGCCTTTTATGCGGTTTGTTGACAACACCACAACACCCCCCCTCACCAACACCATGCACACCCCACCTTCCCCTCCCCAACACCCTGCAACACCCACCCATTCCCCAAACCCCTCACCCCCTCCATATAGCATGTAAGTAGTTCATGTAGACGAAGAGGAATTTTGAATATACGATGTGTTACCGTTCTCATAGCGATACAGCAATTATGCTATTTAATTAGCTCATTTGCATAAGTAAGCGCATATATTCACATACTTTCAAATTGCAAAAAAAAAGATGTTGCCCCATGATAGGCTTGCATGCAGAGCAGGAATTTGAGTATCCGATGCACCAATTTCAAAAATATAGAATTACGTGAGTTCGCCTATTTATATAGCTCATTTGCATACTCAATTCTCCCGAAATAATACGACCCAAAATCGTATTCAGGTCAAGAACTCTCAGCCCGCTTCCTTCACCAAAGTACATCATTTACGCCCTTGACGGAACTCCAGAAAACTTCTACACAGGCCTTGAAGGAAAATTCATCATTTATAAATTCTCATAAATTAGCAAATTAGATACTGGTATGGGGTAGTGGTGGACTGCCCAAGTTTAAGTTAATACTCATGAACGGTGCCAGTACATTAGTATTTGTGCATATTAATATGATCATTTGCATTCTTGCTCTTAGACTGGCTGAACTGAATATTAAAGATTCCATGTCCAAAGTGGTACGAAAACGTGGTATGTGGATAGTGGTTGATGCAAGTAATACCCATGCCCCACTGTTTATCATTATTTGACACACAATTAATGAGTTCATTTGCAAAATTGCCTTGGTTCCCCTAATGGGCAAAAATTAAAATTGCCTTGGTGCCCCTGTATATTGCCTTAATGCCATGTCCAATGTAATGGCCACCTAAGGCAAAAACTGCCTTGCCCTCTAATTCTATTTTGGAGCCTGTCTCCGCCTGTTTTATTAACGTAATTGGAATCTTTGGAGTGTTCTCCATGGGTGTTGCGTATTCACAGTATTCTGTGAATGTTCAGCCTGCTACAATCTTTGTCAAAGTAGGGCACACCTGGTGGAAATTCAGATCTTTTACATGACATAATTCGCCATTTTTGAAGGACGAATTGAACTTTTTTGCGATGGTAATCAAGATGCTCGAAGCTTTTGCTAATCCCTGAAAGCTCCCCCTTCCCCACCGATCAATGTGAGTAATGTAGGGCACTGTAAACACAATTTCGGATTTCAACTTTGTTCCGGGGAGGAGGGGTTGACGATTTACTGTACGGTAAGAAAAGGTGCCAACACTTTTGTCAGATTGTATTTGTGCGTGCGAAAAGGTGCCGGGTTGGGATACTTGAAGGTGTTGTGTAACCTTTAGAATGCTCCAATGTTATTTACATGGAATTTTCAGGACTGGTTTGTGACTGTATTAAAAGTATATTCTTCAATACTGACTGAAAAACACAAGAAATTAGATTTTCATCCAATGATGCAGAGGAGTATAATAGTTCATCTAGCATCTTTTAGAGCTTTGACTCTCTTGTAAATGTTTATGATAAGTTACTACTGCGACCAGATGAAATCCATTACTCAATTGTCTCCTTAAGCATCTCCACAAGAATCCTTTCTTGTATTGCTTGATATTTTCACTAATATGGGAGTTGGTGTTTCCCCCAAATGTTTGGCGTGGAAGCTACATTATTCTTTACTTTCCGATAGCCAGGGAAGAGAAGAAGATGCGTCCAAGGCAACAAATTATCGTCCATCTCCCTTAACCAGTTGTTATGTAAGACCAGGAACGGATGATTAATGCTCGTCGGTTGGTCTTGGAAAATATTGTGGACTGCATATATAAGGGTAAAGGGTTTCCGGCAGGGTCGTTGTACTATTGACCAACTTGTCGTCTTGAATCTTTTATTCGTGATGGTTTTTGTTTAGAGGACATCATGTTGTGTCGGTATTTTTTGATCTAAGAAGGCATATGATGTCTAATTGGAATATGGTATTTTGAAGGATTTGCATAATTAAGGACTATATCGAGAGTAAATGCCTTTGTTTATTAAGAATTTTTTGACAGATCGCGTTTGTAGGGTTCGTTTGGGAACACTCTTATCAGAAATTCATAAATCAAGAGATGGGTGTTCAACAGGGTAGTATTCTCTCTGTTACTCTATTCTTTTGAAAATAATAGTATTGGCCAAAGTGAGTCAAGGACCAGGAAATGGGAGGTCTGTTGGTTTTGTAGATGATTTCTCTATTTCTATTCTTATAACTAAATATGGTTTCTATAGAAAAGACAAATGCCATTTAAATTGCACTGAATAAGATTCAACAGTGGGCTGATGAAAATGCGTTTCCGTTTGTCTAAAACTAAAACTGTTTGTATGCAGTTTTGCAACAAAAGCGCCTTCACCTTTTGACCACCCCCCCCCCCCGAATTAAATGAATGGTTCTCCTATTCCTATGTCGTTTCACAGACTAAATTCTTGGGATTAATATTGAAAGTAACCAGTAAATGTGAACTTCAAGCTAATTATGGACTATTTGCGGAAGAGATTCCAAAAAGCGTCTAATCTTTAAAAGTTGTTTCTAAGATGGACTGGAGTGCAGATCGCTCAGTTTGCTTCGCCTTTATAGATCACTTGGGAGATCAAAATTGGATTATGGTTGCATTGTTTATAGTTGCCTCGTAAGTCATATTTTGAAAAAGCTTGAACCTAGTCAGAATCAAGGTCTTCGACTTTGCGTGGGTGTTTTTCGTACCTCTCCTATGCAAAATATAGTGTCAAGTAATGAACCTCCATCTGCATCTAAGATGGGAAAACATTCGTCTTGTAAACTATGCTCTAAAACTTCCTTAAAAGTAATGCTGATATCCCAACACATGAAAGCACCTTTTCGCCCTAAAATCTAATTTACCAATTCATATACTAGAAACCAGGCTATTCCATCTTTTGGAATTCCAGTATAAAAGATCACTTACCCCTTCTATTGGGGATTTCACAGGTATGTCCTTAAGTGCTGATAACATTGCTTCATTTGATTCCTGTCGTCCTCCTTGGACAATGTGAACTTGATTATTGACCTAACTTTATGTCACTATAAGAAGGGTGTGTAACGATGATCAGTTTTCAGCTAAATTTCGATGATCTACTAGGCTTAACTATCATCAACATCGAGCTATTATACAGATGGGTCTAAAATTTTGGAAAGGGCTGCGGCCCACGCTGTTTTAAGTCGGTGTAGATCATCGTTCAGATTAGGTTCACCTGATAATGCCTTGACTATTTTCACTGCTGAATTGGAGGCACCTAAGTTGGCCTTTTTAGCTGGAGAAAAATTCAAATGAGAGTCATTTAATTATATTTCCTGATTCACTATTTAGTCTTATGGCTTTTGAAAGGCAGAGGAATGTCGTCATCCCTATATTGCTGAGTTGTTGGAAGATATCCTCAATATGTTCCAATTGAATAAATCCGTTGTTTTAGCTTGGATTCGAGTCACATTGGTATTCAAGGCAAATTGAAAGATGATGTATTGGCCGAAAGAAGCTCTAATTTTGAATATAACAAAATTGAGATTCCCTTACCGATTTTTTTAAGGCTTCTTTTAATAGCTATATCAGAAACAGGTGGCAAATGCTGTGGGATTCATGTTTTTTCTAATAATAAAATGCATGTTTTTCAACCAACTGTTGGAGCATGTTCGGTAGTTCAGGTTGATTGTTGATTGGACGACAGGCGAGTGTATAGCACGTGTAAAAATTGACGTCAATATATGCACCCATAGTCATTGCTTAGAGGTGAGCCGTCCTCGGTGTATTCCTTGTGATTGTGCTCTTTTGTGAAACATGATTACTTGAGTGGTTGATTATGGCCTTATTCGAGAAAAATATTATAGTAGTGTCCAGATTGAAAACATTATTTCAAGAATTAGCCTCTTCAGGTTAAAATTTCCTGAAGGAGGCCGATTTGTATAAATATTTTAACTTTTTAAAAAAGGTTGTGATTGGTATTTATTGTGATGTATGTTTAAAGTTGATGGTTTTTTAAACGTAACATATCATGATTTTAAAAGTAATGACACCATGAATTCTATAACACAATTGTGGTGAGTTGTCGTTAAATTTTAATAATCACTCACTCACTTTTCAAACAACTGTATTATTTGCAGTAAAGCTATTACAATTTAGCGACAGGTCACCTTTAATGCTCCAACAAGCTATCTTAACAACCTTTTTGACTCCTCTATTAATGCCATTAAAAGTCATGTGTATAATTCGCGTGTTTGAAGTCAACCAATGGTAATAGTAACCAAATCAATTTCGTCCATTATTTCGCTGGTTTGGGTGCAAATGAATGTTGTAGAAAGAAAAATTCAAAACCATAATGATCAAAGGAGGGTAGTAACGTGCGACCAAAAATCCCATTATTAATATAGCAAACATAGCAAGGACTCTCATCTCAGTTGGAGACAGGGTCACAAACATGCCTATTTAAAAATGGTGGCAGTTTTCCATGCTGAAGCTCAAACAAGGTATTAAACTTACCTTCAAATAATTATTTATATTATATATATATATACTTATATTTTACTAGATATATACTATATATAATATATATATTATATATATGAGCGTGCTCCGGTTTTGGTCGATGTTGCGACGCAATTCTCGCGTTGAACATGTGCGGTGTGTAGAGAGGTCGCGTGCATTGCGTGGATGTGAAGATGGATGTGTGAAGAGATCGGCGTTTTAATATGGTCTATTCTATTCGTTCCTAATAACCTGTCTTAAACCATGAACTACAGTTACAAGACAAAATTTAGAATCTCAACGTAGTCAATGTCCAAAAAAATAAGCTCAGAGAATGCTCTAGAGAAGCATTCCTAAATAATAAAAAATAATTTAGCCACTGGCGAAATAAAAAACACCACAATGTTCAATGTGGCATAATTTCAAAAATCATAATGTCAGTTAGAAATCAGAAATGAAAAAAAAAATGAAATCTTACAGATAATCGATCTTATGATGATGGAGAGGAGGAGGAGAAGGAGATGGAGGAGGAGATGGTGGAAGAGGAGGAGGATCTGGAGGAGAAGGAGGAGGGCAGTGAGCCGTGAGGACGAGGATCCTGGTGTGTAGGAGGATTTCCGGTGATGAAGATCTTATTTCCAGCTTTTGAACAAACGCCGTATCACGCTAGTCTACTCACTGTTTTTCAATGCGCGCTACACTATTTAATACTGAAAATATTGCAATTCTAAAGACACTTATGTTAGCGTTCATCAATGGGACTAAAAGCGATATATCCACGGTTTGGTTCATTGTGGCTAATCAATACGGCTGCTCGATATGCCACAATATAAAGAATAGAGAGTACTACCTTCTTTTATATATATTGGCATATTCGCGCAGTTTCCGCTTTTAGAGCAACTATTTCCACTGTTGAAAAATTGCACAATAGGTATGGATTCGCGTGTAATTCTACTCAATGTATAAGTTTTATACCTTTAAAACAACGAAATAAAGATTACTGCTTTTCGACAAAAATATTTAGCAATATATGTAAAGAAAAGTACGTAACCGATAACAGTTAAGCTGAGTGGCCTTAAGCAGGTTAATGATGCGGACTGATAAATCTAATGCGACGTGTATATGTGAGGTCGACAGTCCCACTAATTGCGTTTTTTTTTTTTTTTTTCTAAGTGTACATGTTTCTTTATTTTTTACTATTAGATACTTAGTAACGAAGATCTGCACAAAAGTATTAGCTTTTGATTTCCAATGTTATTAACGTTTAATGATTTCTCGTGCTCATATACGGTAGATAGGCCCAAAATGCCATAAATTGATTATTGTGTTACTGTCCCTAAGACCAAACAAGAGAATAAACATTTTTAAGCTTACCGGATATCAAAGTAGCTTCTGTGGTATTGTGCCAAATTTGTGTTGTGGAATTCTGTATCCGTTTTCTTTTTATGGCCAAAAAACGGAATTTATCACGATTTTTTTCAGACTTCGACGCAAAAATCTTTGTCAATAGTAGTTGGCACACCTTGTGGAAAATCAGCTCTGACATTGACATCATTCGGCCATTTTGAAGTACGAAATTGAACTTTTTATGGGTATAAAGCCTGCCGAAGCCTTTGCTATCCCTAAAACCTCCCCATTCCCCACCTGATCAATGTTGAGTACTTGTTAGGCGCACTGTAACACAATTTCAGATTTTAACTTTGTTCCGGGGGAGAGCGGGAGATTTTACTGTTACGGTAAAGAAAGTGTGCAACACTTTTGCATCCAAGATGTAGCGATATGATGAGTTTGTTTGCCTTACGGGCCAAATGGATTACTCTTTATCCTTGGAAGCCAGCCTTTTTAGCACTTTGCACAGATAGGTTTTGCCTATGAGGTTCCAGCTGGGATCTTTATCCCACTTTGGCGTTTTTTCTCTAGTCATGCCTAATTGGATTTCCCCATTCGCCGTGACGCTCCCCCATAGTCATTTGTATGATAGGAATGCTTGTTCGGAGGCTAGGCGATTCCGCGCCACTACCCCTTTTACTCGGCGATATTCCCTTAAACCTTAGCAGTTTTCGGAAATATGTTAGATTCTCTTACTTCCTTCCCTGGCTGCCTCAATCAGTTGTTTAGGTAGGCCTTGGAGTAAATGTTGGAGCGGGTACTGTTGATCAGGGACTCTCTCCATCGTATTTGCTGAGACTTCTGTTGTCAGCACTAGAATTAACCGGATATTTGTATCGTTTTTGGGAATCGGATCGGCGGCCGTTGTGCGAAAGCGGCAAAAAATCGGATCGGAAAAATATGTCAGAGCTGGCTGATCCACAACCGATATATTGAATGAAGAACGGGACAAAGTCTAATTTTCGGATGATTTTACCAGTTTTTAAGTTGGCAAAAAAGAGTTTGATAAAACTGATTTTAATACATGATTATTTAGCCTAATATAATTTTAAGCCTAATGCTACATGATTGGAAAACGTAGGCAAAGACAGCCACTTAGGTATTTACACGTAATATCACAATCTCAACTTCAAGGTAGGTTCCCCAAATTCGCATTAATGCAAAACTGTTACATGGGTCTGTTAAGTTACAATGCATGACAAGGCACATGACCTAGCTGTCTCCAGGAAAATCGTCGTTTAAAAGTGAACTGAGAAAATTATTCTCTGCTATTATTTTTGTATTTGTGCTTCAAAGCACTTCAAATAAACATTAAATCCTTGAGAAGAGTCCAGAATACGGCAGAACTATTCCCGTTTCTAACTCTTCGTTACGTATTTTTTATGGTAGTTTTCACTTGCCAAGGGCCGATATTTTTGTACAGCATCCGTGTTCCATAATAAATACGTAGAACGTAGACTAAATTCTATAACTTGTTTTTGTCCAAACATGTGCGGACTGCCAATGCATTCTACAGTAACAATCAGGGGTGAAATTCGTTGTGAACTTTTTCGGAAGCACGGTTTAGATCTCGCCAAGCAATAGTAAGTTTGCGAGAATCCTGCTTCAGTATAACTGTCGTAAGATTATGAAGATATTATAAGGAGATAATCTATTCCACATGCCTTAAATTATTGTTTGGCCGAACCCTTATCAGTTCTCATGGTTATTACCAGTTCTCATTTAAACTGTTAGAAACTCTAATACAGAGCAGACGCTAAATCTTACACTTGTTTTAAAAACCAATATAATTTGGAGATGGACCAATGTTAATGAGCCTAATGTGTTCGAATGTGACAGTACTAGAGGGCATCGACGCCCACTAAAGTTAACTACTTGACGAAGACAACCACTTTAAATATTCAACTACAAGTACGAGTCCACGTTGGTTCTTTACTCAATAAAATAGTGATTAAATAACCAAAAGGCCATCTCTTTGATCTAGAGTACTAGATCTAGTCATGCATCAGATAACTTCGAAAAAGCAGACTGAAGAAGCGACTTTGGAAGACAAAATTCAATATATAAGGCTTGGGATTCTGATTCTATTTTCTTAATATTTTTACTAATTCGGAATGCACTCGGTGAAAAAAATCAAGAATAGGATGCATTTATGGCACAAAAATGCCAAATTTCCGAATCTCTGCAGCCTTTCAAGCCTGCCGAATTCGCAAAAGGTGGCGAAATCTCTCGGCATATTTGCTGTCACAAACACAAATTCAATGTTGAAGGCCGTTAGCAACTCCCATCAGTATTGAAACGTCTCCCCTGCTAAAATTTAGATTTCCTCACGAAATTCCATAGCGATACAGAACCGTCGGATAGTCACTCTCCTGCATATCACTGTTTACAATTTGAGACTTGAAAGGTAAACACGAGGCAAAGCATTTAACCACATACCTAGTTATATTATCTTGGATTTGATACAAATTTGTTTTAATTTGTGTACAAACTAATGGAAAAAAGACAAAGGTTATTTTCTAACTAGGATTTATTATTGCCTTGATGTTGTCGTTTTTAGAATTTATTTTGCCGTTTTTAGAATTTATTTGCGTTTAAAATGAACAACCCTGCATTTATATGTACCTAGGGCACACGGTAAACACATGGCTTTGACGTGAAGGTAATTGTATTGGGGTCAGGTCAAATTGATTTTCGTAAAAAGTACGAGCGTGTTGATCGGAAGATATGTACGGACTTCTGTCATTGTAAAGTAGAATTTCGCCTTAATATTGGGTTGTTTGACAATAAAAGAAGATATTCATTAGTTCTTTTGAAGAAAAAAATACATTGTTGTGATTCTCATATTTCTATATAATCGGTAGGCCAAACCTTTGGCAAAGCATATTTTGTTCTTGACTGATTTTTTCTCTTGACTGAATTTTCTTGACGCGAATCAACTCTGATTCGCGTGTGAACATTTGGGCGCGAATCTTTACGCGGATCGATTCGCGGATTCCGTCGAAATTGCAGCCCTGCAATTGCATAGAAACATAACATTTATATAGGCTTTTACCATACTCACGTGGTGCTACTCATTTCATTCCATTTTCCTCATTGATTGTAAGTGCTTGAAAAAGAATAAGGGGATCAGCGGAAGTTTGTTTTGATTTATACGGCGGTACGGACGTATTTTCCCTCAGTGTAGTTTGTGACACAGACTGCCAAATATATCTAAATGATTGATACCTGCGTGAGAGTCTGAGAGACTTACGTTAACACAATAACAGCCATAGATCTAGAATGAAACTAATCTAAAAATCATAGATTCTTTTATGGATGTTTTTTGCATCCAGAGAGGGTCAGAAATTTTGATTAAATACGAGAAATCCCTCAACTAGGTGGCACTGAGATTCAGAAAAATTAACATTCTTGATCGGTAGTTTTTGCTCTGTGGGATCTGACGGCACCAAAACATTTTCCCACCATGGACTAGTATGCTACGTCCTTAGGCTGGCTAATATGCAAGCCTATACTTTCTGAACCCCGTAGTTTCTTTGGTACACGAGCCAAACATGACCGCGCGCGTTGTGGTTAGAATGAATATTCAATTTGCATTTTTTAGAACATAGAGTAATGCCCCGGCGGATACCGCCTAGCGTCTACATAGGCGATGTGGCGCTTGCTACTAATCACTCCATGCTTCATTTATTATTATGATACATAAAAAGAATAAGGGATCGGTCAATGAATTGCTCAGCCATTGCGAGAGCGAGATGTTAACAGGTCAGCTTCATGCATCGCATGATCTGCAGACTGTCCTGACACATGTTTTCGGGGATCATTTACGTCATTGAGATTGATTGCGGACCTGCTGTAGGGGGGGATTTATGCTTACCATGCAAACTATGTTAAAGAAATGACTGGGGAAAATCATAAAAATAATACAAATGATGAAGAATGGGAGACCAATTGTTTGTAAAATTGTCTGCTAAAAACAAGAATTGCATAATAATTTTTCGCAATTACCGACAATGTAAACTATCGTACATAGAGCCGTACGCGCAACATGTTTTCGCATCTGTCAATTGTCAAGCATAATTAGCATATTGTAGACGCCTGACCTGGGGCTGGCCGGCACGTGCAAGGCCGGTCGAGTCAGTATAATTGTAACAAAAGTTTTGGATTTATTAACTTGAACGCCATATTTTGAAATGCAATCAATAATACATGAAATCTTCAATTTAAAACGAGCATGATAGTTTGATATTCTGAGGAACTCAGACAGGAGGAGTTTTGAGGA
>JAMKCH010008145.1:0-41714 GCA_023653785.1 Ophioderma brevispina
CTGATGTCAGATGGGCAAAGATATTTGGCGATGGGACCGAGCTAAATATAATTGTCCACTCTTGTAACAAAACATCCACAACGCTTCTATTAATCTCTTCCACGTGATCAAGTGCTTGTGGTCTGTTGAAGAGAGAAAGGCAACGGCCAATTTGAAAAAAAAATCCCCAAACTATTCAAAATTTCAAAATTTTATCTCAAAATTTCCTCATCCAACATGTTTTGTGGATGAGAAAAGTTGGCTCCAAATAGTTTTAACCTATATGCCAAAAAGTGTAGAGGTCTGTTTGTTAGATTAAATGAAATTGAGGAGTCAAACTTGGGGCAAAATGTGTCGATAGCGGATCTGTCGGCATTGGTCTTACACACAGTTCGCAAACCTCTAAATCCCAACTTTGTAAACGAATATCAATGACCGTCACCGGCTGTGTAGGAGATACTTATCTCCATATTTAGCGAGCTTCTGTAAATTATTGGAGTTAATAGTAACATATTTCTTCATGTGAGTGCAGCAAAGTCGGAACTGACATTTTTTGCGAAATAATTATTTATATAATAATTAAAAAACTAGGTGTAATGACCGCTTAGGCGACGAAAAAAGAAACCATGTTTACGGGGAGGACCTTTCTAGTAGGGTCGGTCGGCCGGGCGAATTTTTTCTTTTTTTCCTTTTTCTTTTCTGGAGCTCATTAATTGGCCCTAAATAGCCCCAAAATCTGAAAAATCAAGAGAAAAAATGAACCATTTTTACAACCAAATTTGTGTAACACAATTGTCAAAAAATTGTTAAATTTGGGCTAAAACAGGCTGATTTACATGATTTTTGGAAAAAAACAAAAAAAAAAAAAATCTGCACACTGAAAAAAGTCAGTGCTCGGTGGGCGCCGTATTCGTAAAACAGGTTTTTTTTTTAATTTTTAGTTCGCTTAAGGAGGGAGGGAGGGACATGGCGTCAGTTTGCTTTTGAGAGATCAAGTTGTAGTTTTCTGAATTCTCACAACTTTCAGGAGGGTATTTTACTTTTTATTGGTAAAAAATCCGGACATTTCGTTCAGATGTTATGGTTGATCGAGTAGTAGTAATGTAGAATGACCCGAATACGATACAATTAACCAAGGTTCACAAATCACCCTACTAATGTACGTTCAAAGTACCCGGTTCAAGTTGTGAAAGTATACATTTTTCCACAAGTTCCAGTGTTTTTGCTGCCGTCATGTTACGTACGTATGTGCACATCATTGAAAATGAAAAATATTACATCATGATTATGTGATAACCTTAAAATAAATGATATTTATTTTGGTATACAAATGTGTATAGTTGGTTCATATCGGGTCACATGGTATAGTCAAAACAGTACAAACCAACTGGACTGCCAAATTATTAGTTAAAAAAATATCGATTTGAGATTTCGCGTTTCTTTTTGTAATGAAATGCGAGAAAACAATAGTGCGAAGAAAACATTACATTTCTTGATTATGTATATTAACATGATAACTAAAATTATTATTTGGTATGTATACCAATTGTGTATTGGGTTATATTAACCCTAGGGTTATGGTTAAGATAGGGTTAATACATTCACAGAAAAAAAATTATTAGTTTTAAAAATATAGATTTGGGATCGCTTGTATTTTTTTATTCTGTTCTCTCTATGAGGTATTTTTGTCTAAAAAATGCAAATTTTTCTTAGTAAGTCAAAATAAAGAAAATGTGTTTAAAAGAGCCCACTTTTGATGCATTCTATTTTAGTGGTTGTCTGTGATTGGTTGGCTGCCGCACCACTTGCATCCTTGCTATGGCCTGTCCTGCATGTTCATTTCATTTTCATTATTCTGTAAAGTGCCTTACAATATAGATGTAAATAGCAATTGAAATGGTTAATAAAAAGTACATTTAACAAAATTGCATTCAATTAATAGACCATTGCACAATCCTCGAAATGCATCTCATTCGGTGCCCATTTACATCCGGGAACTTATACCAGCTCAAGTCGGCTATAAAATATCCGGTTAGGAAGCGTAAACCAAAATACCAGAAAACTTACCCTATCTGTGACGTTGCACTATAGTTGTGTAATAGTCGTCAGGTGACAGTTAGGGCACAGTAGATCGAAAATATCACGTTTTGTCGTGAATTCAAACACCCGTGCCTCGATTGTTTTTTGTTCCAGAGATATTCTTCTACATTTTGTAAGATATTCACGTGAAAGTTACTTTTGTATTTTAATTTTAGGCACTGTTCGGCGACGCAACGAACACAATTTTTTGAAACATGGACCGTCTTTTGGATACAAGTCCCGGTGGAATGGGGCACCGAAGAGATTTTGCATTCGGGGATTGCGCACATAGTCTATATATTAGCTTTCATTTCTCAGTTGTATCAAAATTTCTGAGGACAATGGAAAAGAATGGAAGAAGGCAATGAGGACAGGACAGGGGGGTCGACCCAAGAAAGAAAAGGATGAAGGGGCGGAGGAAAATAAGGACCATTAGGTCCCAAATAGATCCATGGAAAAAATAGTCATGCTTTTGCCAATATGGATTGATTTACAATAACTTCCATGCATAGTAATTGGTCCCAAATATGTCAATATATTTTTTTCAATAATTATACTTTTAGGCAAATTTTTGGTGATATTGACGAATTGTGGGTGTCTTATAAAATCATGTATTCAATATGGGCAGGTTTTTTAAAACTGGGATTCGGAAAAAGAAAATGCCGCATTATAGGACATAACACCAATTCCATAAACAAAAAAATACAATATCATTTTTAATTAGAATGAAGATTCTTCCTAAAAGGGGCCCATTTCTCAGCATTCAATGAAATTCATCTCGACCTCATTTAAAGAGCAAGATTTACGTAACCTTTGCTCTGGAGGAAATCTTGTATTTTGAAACAATGATGATTGCCCCTTTTCTCAGTATCATGTGAATGAGCAGCGTCAACTTAGTAAAAGATTATTTGCAAGTATGCCCAAAATGATGATGATGTTAATTATCCACAACAAACATTCATCTTTGACAAGAAAATATGACACAACAAATACGAAGATGAAAAGAGATAGGAAAAAGGCAACCCCTAACATAGCGAAAAAAAACAGAGTTTTGCGAGCGGAGCGATAATATTAGGTTTTTTGCCCAAAAATAATATTTGGGTTTTTTTTTTTTTTGCCCAAAAGGGGTTCAAATTTTGGTAAAAAAAGTCCCTTTTGCAAAATTTAGCCCCCCCCCCCCCCCTTTTTTTAGGAGCATATTTTAGGGGAAGAATCCCCTTGAAAAAAAAATCGCCCCCTACAAAAATCCGGTTTATATTAATGGGGCCCGTGTTAACATAAGGTTAACAATGTTACTCATCCAGGTCTCCAACATGCGTTAGATACTTTGAATTAATTGGATTGCATTTAAAGTCTTTTATAGAAGACTTGCATGCAGAGGAAATTTTGCAAGCCAAAATTGACCTGCGAATAGGGGTGACTGAAAATCTCATGCACAAAAGTACTATTGCCAAAGAAACAAACTAACAACTGGACAAGGTAAGGTAACTATAACACTTTCTACTCCTACAGAGATTTGTTTCAAGTTGTATAATATATATCCCTGTTACAGTGGTTATAACCATTCAGTTATCTTAGTAACTTATTTAATGATGTTGTGACCTTTGAATGGCATGTTATCCAAGGGGCTGGTCTAGTTCTGGGGTTAAAAGTGATCCTCATTGCTCGGACGGCATATATTAGCTATATACCAATGGAAAGCTTATTTTATAGCGATTTTATATGTAACTGTGTCATATTTATGCTACTCACGATTGGGACAAGAGCCAAAATGAAAATTCGTCTCTCTCGCAACATCACCTCCGCAAAGTCAATATTATTGACTTGGTCGCTGGGATGGTGGTGACGTCACCGATTGTGCAATCGTCGAAGCAAAGTTAACAAAATCCATTCAATTGTATCGCTCGCTTCTGCGCTTTCGAAGACTTAACATTATTTTCTCTAAATTGTGCTCAACCAAATCAGTTAATTAGCAGGATTTACAGATACATGAGTGAAACAGGGTCTGGTTGAAGTATCTGCGTAGATTTGATGGCTATATCCAACTCAGTCCACCAGAAGAATGCGGTTCAGTTGCATTTTAAAATTATTGAATTCCTTGCTTCGTAGTATGCGCAATTTCTATGGGAACCAAATTGTTCGCTAGTTCAAGAAAATATACCGCCATGTGCGAGCATGAGCCAAGACTTTAGCATAAGCCAATGAGCAAAGCCAACAGTGATTCATTTACTAAAAAAGGTTCAATTAACCATAATTGGGTGACTGTTTACCAGTTTGAGAAAAAGCAGATATTTAAATATCCACCGTTACTCCCCATGATAGCGCCTATACCTATGCAATTCCATCGGTTAGCATAATAGGGTGTAACGTAAATCAATGGATGAGCCGTGTCTTTATTTTAAAAAAAAGCACGCGGTAGTTTCTTGACCACCCAAATATGCTTCAGGAGCAGGTCTCCCTCATAACCTTAAAAGGCCAGCTATTATTTTTCTAACCCTCTGCCTCTAAAACCTGAAAAAATAATTGAGAATTTTATAAATAAAGAAGCAGTGGCAGATTCGTACTGCTATATTTTGGGGTGGTCAGCGCTCATATAGGTATAAATGAAGCTCGCTCTGAAACGTGCCACCAAACTTAGGCTCCAGGAGCATGAGTGGTGGTCAAAATCCACACTTGCGTGTAAAAACAGTTTGCTCTGAGCTGTGCGCGCTACTCACGATTAATCCGGCGTAAACTTATGTACAGTATATTTGGTAAACTTTAGAAGTTTATAATGAGCTTCTGGGACACAAGATAGTTCTGAAATGGACTACATAGATTGTGCATGTTATATAGATGTAAAAATATCAAGTATCTCACAAATCATTTTTTTACTCAAAAATGTATGTTTTTGACCCCCTTATAACGGACAAAAATCACCCTTTGCTCATATTTGGTATAGTTCCACATCATACCTAATCTGAATGCTAATTTTACTACATTATTTTCAGCTCAATTTAGAGAGAAAACCCAAAACATTTTGAATGCTAAACACACAACTAAAAAGTTTAAACTATTTTCAGGTTTTAGAACATGAATTGAGGAAAAAACTTAATTTTCAACCAATATAGCCTATAATTCCTGTATATTTTCAGTTCAGTTTATTCACCATAAAACGGGAAAAATTAAATACATTAAATTGATCATGGTAGGCTGACCAAATCAGAAAAAGCAAGGCTCGAAAAATATTGGCCACCTCTATAAACATTTTAATAATAAATGCGAGACGTAAGTCCAAGCAAAAAGACAAAAACATTGGTGCAAGACAAGACCAGACAAGACATTGTGAGACAGACAGTATGTGGCAAGTCAATAGAGATAAATTTAAATAAATTATACTTGATAATTACAAAAAGGAGTGATAACAACAATATAATACTACCTAGTACTAATTATACTGAATATTATAGTAGACTAATATACATAAATGAGAGGAGACTAATATACATAAATGATAATGAGCCAGAGACAGGCATTTAAGGTTACAAGATTTTGTTGAAATGTCGATTGCATGAGGGTCATTGTCCAGGGCTCGATTTAGCACTGGCCGCTGGCCCGTGGCAAGTGAAAGTCATGTCGGGCCAGAGTAGTAAGAATTCAACTGAGCTGGCCGGTCGGGCAGTTGAAGTTGATTTTCGTCAGAAATGTAAGTTTGGTAGGTTGGTAAAAATTCCAGTTTTACCTCCATGTGAATTATCCTCAAAATGCTTCGCATTTATTTATATTAATATTTCATGCATTTTGGCTTTTCAAAGATCATCAGTCCAACTATATAATTCAGGGCTGCCGTCCCTGACACAACTCTAACACAGACGGATGTATTAGTCCCTCTGTCAATCTAGCGTTTTATGTGCATAGGAGCGAGGGCCAGTAGGTCCCCAGGCTACGTGCATGAGTTTGCTGTTCACGAAAAATTATGATTTCACATTACGACATGATTTCATAACAGCCTGCATATCACGCTGCTTCGCGGCATTTTAACTGCAGAATTCAGCAGAAAGGAAGCTTTCTTTAACCCATTTACAGTGAACCAGGCCCTACAAGAAACAGAATTAGAAAGAGGTTACCTAGTAATAAAAAGATGGCAAAAGAGCAAATTTGAAAAGAAAAGGACCCGAGGTTATGCCTCCAGCTATTCTCCCAAAGTGACAAACTGAGACTGAGCAAATAATTATGTTTTTGTAGGAACATGAGGAGATTTGGTCACATTTATTATCCATTATATTTTTGTACTGTGTACAAAATACAAATGTAGGTGATGGAAAAAAGTTGAGTGTACAAAGTAAATGCAAAAAAAGTTAGACAAAACAGACTGAGGCCCGGGGGAGGAGATGTTCAGGGCACTGAGCTGAAATGGCGGATAACAGGTATTGCGTCCGTTCAGACTCCGCTTTTTTCGCGCCCTCTTTTGCAGTTCTTTGGACTCCCTACTTTGCCACAAAAACTCACGATTTTAGTTCATGGGGAATTTTGCCATTCAGCTCCACAAACCTCCTAATTTGAGCTACAATGGCGTTCACAGTCCATATATTGCAAAAACAAACAACCAAAATCAGTTCCGAAGACCACATTTCTCAAATAATCAGTTTCGCACACTCAAGCCCACGTTTGGCGCTTTGCAACCGCACACGTCAACCCTAATTAAGTGCTCCTCAGACTGAAGGCTCAAAAGATAGGGCCTATTGTATTTTTGACATTTAGGCCAAAATCAAAGTTTGGCGTAAGCAAGAAATTCATGACCATAGCATGGAAACATGTTGGGCCCAGTGAGTTCCACTGCCCGGCCAGTAAGGTTTCCTAGTTCACTGGCGCCTACTGGCCAGTTACAGAAAGAAAACATTAATCCCCCCTGGACTCAGGCGCATAAGTGAAGCAAACATCCAATTAAGAACAAAAAAAATAGAAAGAAGGAAAGAGAAGACAAATGTAAATGATACCAAGTGATGTCGACTCGCATAGTCAAGATCTCTGGATGTGGCTTTAAGTGAAGGGAACATTATGTACCGGTGATAAAAGATTGCCTTAAACTTAGTATTAAAACTCTTGGGAGAAGTACAGTCCGAGATCTTCAGCATCAAGTTCATATCCATTCAACGGGCCTCTGTCTTCTATTGATCCTTGCGAAGATTCGGTAACATGAATTATGAGGTCATACAAATGAGAAGAACCGGGTCCCGTATAAGGAATAACCTTTGAGACTTACAACATATACTAGAAAACATGTTAGGTAAGAAAATTCTTGGTTATACTTATACATAAAGAGTGCCTTCTGCTGCTTAGAATTCGTAAAACATGATAGTTTTTAACTGGGCAATAAGGTGACGAATGGGCAAAATATGAGAGTTGGGGGGTTGCAGCAGACGAACTATTTTTCTTTGTTTAATATGAATTGATTGTAAATTACAGTTATTATTATCTGCCAACAATTACAATATTGAATGTGGGGCAATACTAGACTAGAGTAAAGGAAACATGTAGTAATTGCATTGTATGTTTAAGTCTAAAACAGACTTCCGAGTATTTCGAACTAAATTCGTAATATAAGTATTGTGGGTGGGGGTCGTTGTCCAAGTCAAGAATCGCGAGTAATTAGGGGGATGCCAAGAAATTTAGTATTTGAACTTTTAGAAGTGGGAATTTTTTCAAATATAAATTTCATCAATGTTTGCATGGGAACGTTTTGGTCTGTCGATTTTTAAATACACATAAAAGTAGACTTATTAATATTTAGAGACAATTTATTTGCTTTAAGCCAGGTAGAAATGTTTAGCAAGTTCAAGATTTGTTATCTGTATAAGTTCCGTTAAATTTCTATGTGAGGAAAGTATTGTGCTCATCGGCATAAAAAATAAAGGGAGAAAAATTTAGAGCGAAAACATATCATTTAAATATAGAATAAAAAACAAATAGAGGTTTAAAATAAAGCCTTGTGGAACTCCGCAGTTAGTGTTTAGATGAGTAGAATTTGTAAGAATTATATGATACAAAATGTAATCTATTCAAGTGAGATAATTCTTGAACCACTCGAGGGCAGTCCGCGAATACCGTAGTGAGTAGCTTGGACAGAAGAATGTCATGGTTAATCGTGTCGAACGCTTCGAGAGTCCAGGAAAACACCAAGGGTATATTTTTATATCGAGATAGTACAATAGTTTATAGGCTTGGAGGCATTCCATGCTGAAGATGGTTTGGACGAAAGCCAAATTGGAATGGTGAGCACATTAATCTAAACTAAAATATATAAATCTAGTATGAACTATACGCTCTAAGAATTTTAGAAAACGGCGAAAGCCCTGAAATTGGTCTATAGTTCGAGGGGTCATGCGATCGCCATTTTAGATATTGGAACTACTCTGGGGGGGGACCAATTTTAAACGCTTAGGGACAACACCAGAAGATAAAAGTTAAAAATGTGAACTAAGGGGGGAGCAATAAACCGATTAACAGATTTAATGATCTGGTTTAAGTCATCATAGCACGATTTTAGATTAAGAGATTAAAAAGAGTAATGATTTCTTCAGTACTCAGTGGAAGAAAAAAATCAGGAATTTTCAGAGAACGATATTATTTAGAATTCCTGAAAATGAATCATTTGGCGGAAGTATCTTAATCTGCTAGATTAGGTCCAAATGTTAAACCAAAAAGTGAATTAAAATGTTTTGCAAATTATTACCAAGGGTCGGAGGTAAAGTATTGGTTATTTAAACATGGAAGGTAGATTACAACTATTTTGCGTCCTCCCCCCCATAATGGTATTACGAAGATTCCCGTTTGTTGTAGCATAATGTTTGCAACTGCTTAGGTTTCTCAACAAAGTAGCCTTTTTGGGGGCCCTAATTGTAGTAGTCAGTTTATTACGATCCTGTATGATAAATTTCTTTTATTTTGCTCGGTAGGATGACTTACATATTTCTAGGTAATTTTCTCTTTACGATGAATAGAATCTAATACGCTTTAGAGATCCATGGTTTGCGAGGAATTTTGCGTGGATTATTAGACCTAATATTGGCAGAGATTTAATGGGGAAAGTAATTATTATCTCCGTAAATTTTCGAATAAATGCTCCTAGGCGCCTGGTTGAGTTTAAATCTGCAACAAATTTCAGTAACGAGTTTCGTATGATTATGAAAAGTACGAATTCTGTCCTGATTTAAAACAAAATCGGAGGTCGTGGTTGACGAGATTGGTTGATGCATGATAGGTGACGATTTGGTTATTGAAACAAAATGGGAAAATGTCGTAAGACCTCAACAAATACGCCTGGACGTATAGAGTGGGTGAGAACATTTTAAATATATTAATCAATTTAAAGACACTGGTGTAGGGTATTCTAGTAGGCCTGTCAATCAAAGGATACATATTGTATATGAAATAGGCAATAAAACTCGTTAATTATATTTTGTTATTATGCTGTAAAGATCAAAATTAAAATCACCTGAAATGTAACATTGTTTGTTTTCATTGGATATTTTAGACATGCAAGGTTTTTTCTAAATCCTGAAGAAATAATCGAGGAATCGGAACGATGTGCACGATAAATGTACCAACGCTAATATTTTTATGAACAGAGTTAAAAAGTTTGCAATGAAAATCGAACTTAAAACTTAGAAGCTTTGAGCTTTGGGACGCAATATATGTTCGAACCCTATTTACATAGAAGGGGCATGTTATATAATGTCAAAAATACTGATATCTAAAAAATCATTTTTTTTGCCCAAAAACTGTATGTTTTTGGCTAAAAAGACCAAAAAAAGCTTCGGCCCACATGGCAGTTCGAATCTATACCTACTCGAATGCCAATGATTTCTAATATATTTTCAGCTCATTGGTGAATAAAACAGCAGTTTGAATGCTTAGCTAACAGTTTAACTATTTTGCAGGTTTTGAAACAGGAATTGCAGCAAAAACGATATTTTCACCCAATATCGCTATACTTACTGTATATTTTACAAACTTTAGAAGCTAATTGTGAACTTCTGGGACGCAATATTGGCGAAAACAATTTACATAGATTGGGGATGGAATATAGATGCCAAAAAAATTACTTAATATCTCAAAAAATCATTTTTTGCCCCAAAATGTATGTTTTTGCCTTAAAATGACCCCCAAAAACAACCTTCGGCCCACATTGGCAATTTCACATCATGCTAATCTGCAGTAGACATAATAAGCTTCCATTGATGTATGATGTAGGTGTATGTAGGGTGAGACTATTAAATCGACTAATTGTTGATGCTCTACTCGCTAAAAAGAATATAGTGAGTTTTGACTGGATATGAGCATGACTGCTATCCAATGTTGCTGCAAGGCGATATCATCAGTTACTGCCACAGTAGTTTCAAGCGAGGTTGCTGGACAAGATAATCACGTGGGTGGTGCGTATCTAGGGCTGTGTCAGGACCAACGCTGTCGTGTACCGAACTTGCACTGAGTGTTACAGTAGTACCGATGTACAGTGACAGGGTGTATGGCGTTGCTGGTTCAGCCTAGTTGAACAGTAGTCCTGCGAGCATGACTCCTCATTGTACATAATCATTATGCCATTAAATTAATCAAAGGAGGAGTCATGCCAAAATTGTGTATAACTGATGGAAACCAAATGTTTGTATCACATATTCAATAAGTTTTCCTATTCACACAAATAAATGATTACCTGTTCCACCTTGAAAGGATGCAATGGATGTTGACTTTTGCCCCCTACATTGGGAACTAAGCTTTAAGACAGTTCAAACTATTCCTTCATGTAATCTATGGACTCCATCAATAATTGGCAGCATTTTTATCCAAATTGGAAAGTGCGTTAAAATTTGACCCCAGTACAACTGAAAATGACGTTTTTATTGATTTTTGTGTTTTTAGCTATAACTGCAAAACTTTTGGCCGCCAGTAGTACAAACTAACCTTTTGGAATCCTTATGATTAAACTATTAAAACTTGGTATAATTGTCAAATGAGGATCAATTCAAAATTGACCCGTTATGAACCTTGACTCAGAAAAAAACCAATTTCCGCACCCCCTACGATAACTCATTTTTTGGTAAATGTGAACCCAACCTACAAAATAGTTGAAATCAGCTTCTTTAAATTTTTTTTCACAGATTTGCAAAAGGTTTACTTTTTGAGTTACTATTAACTCATTCAACGAACACGCTTTACAATGGGATATTACTGGTGCTAAAGGTGGAAGAGCGTTACGAAGGCACCGGTGAAGCTTATTGAAATCGGAATCAGGTAGATAATGAAATTGGAGGTTAAATGCTGTCAGTGGCGAATGTGAAGGCTACACACTCAAGTCCTAGCTTTTACAACGTACTGATTTGGACTTCACATCTAGACTGTTAAAGCATACTGAAAAAAGAAATAGCATGTGAAGTCCCAATTATTGGGACTAAGTTGAACAGATACTAACCGTGAAAGCATAACCAACTGCTGTGTATGAAAATTTCAAACACACAGCCACAAAAGCATTGGGCATTGCATTTCACGAACCGATACCAGTCCTAGCCTTTGATGGTGCTGGTGATTCTGCATAACATGCCCACAGCACACAGCACACCAGCAATTAGGCAGTGCCATTGTTCTGCAGCACTCCCGGGCAACATGCCTTATACATGCACCTGCAACAGCAATCCTCTCCCTGGTCCTCAGACTCCGGCTTTTAATTTCAGATTTTAATCGTTTTGTAGCTTTATTTACGATGTTTGAATATGAATGCAAATGTATAAAACACAACATCACCGACTCGGGACTTGGGCTTGGTGATGGGCAAAAATCTTTGGCGATGGGTGACGAGCTAAAGCTACCTGTCCATCTCTGTAACAAAAACATCCACTTACTACGCTATTATATCTCTTTCGCACTCAATCACCTGCTTGTGGTCTGCTGAAGAGAGAAGGCACGGCAAATTTGAAACAGTTTTGCAACTAAAAATCCCTAAATATTTCAAATTTCAAATGCTTTTTTATTCCCAAAAAATTTCTTCATCCAACATCTTCTGTTGGAATGAGAAAAGTTTCAAAATAGCGTTTTCTATCTCTATGCCAAACGTGTCCGTCTGTTTGGTCGATTAAATGTAATTGGTTTGGCCAAGTGAGTCGATTTTAGCGGATATGTCGCCATTGGTCTAACGTATATGTCGCAACCTCTAAATCCCAACTTCAGTAACGAATATTAATGACCTTCACCGCCCTGTAGAGTTCTAAATTTTCCAGAGGGATGCCAAACATGGAGTAAAACACATCTGCCGATTTGGGCTTTAGGAATTCCCAACCTTTAATTTGGGTAATTTCGTGCATTTACTATGGTAGTCTCGGTCCCAGTGAACTTAAAAAACCATCTCTTCTTAAACCTTGTTCAAAAGTATCGTAGTATATCATGATAATTTGGGAAAATAGTGACTCTGAGAATCCTTCGGGGTTAGTGGAATTAACCCGCTGCGCAAAATGGGTAATTTTTCAGATAAGTTGTTTAGATTTAAATATTCCGTGACGCAGAAAGCCTAGTCTTTCGTCAAGTCGTGTGTAACCGTTCGATATGCGTAAGAGCGCCTTATACCACCACACAAACTCTCATCTTCGAAACAGACTAGCACCCGGAAGAAATTAACAAAAATTACAGAAAAACAAATAATTTGAATTCGCTTTTGCTGTTAGGTTTGGCATGGCCTACCCCCCCCCCTGGATGCCAATAAATCCGAACCTTTAGTCCCGCAATCAATATGAAACTACTGGGTACCCCTAGACAAAATCTACAGAAGGGTTTTTTTTGCTGGAACTAGTAGTCCAAAGCTCTCCCAAACAACATATCAAAAAGGTAGAAAACTGGAAGCCTGGCAAGACATCTAATTTGCATTTATACTTATGTTACGTATTTGCCCATATTTCGACAAATGTGTGTAGATCATAAATCATGTTAGAATTTCAAATTTTCTGTTCGTATTTGAACATGTTTTGCATGCATATGCGGTAAAATGTGTATGCACTTGCAATGATATATTAAAGTGGGAATGATGGTCATTATTCAGATGGCCTCTGTTCTTCCCACCAAAATTAATTTTGCATTCTAATTGATTTGTCAGACTATACATTCCGATGGGAGATCCTTTATTTAGCAAATTATTATTAGAATAGTATAATTCAAACACATTGGGTCAATTAGATAAGAAAAAATGTAGCTAGTGCGGGGGGGCAATCCCTATCTGAAGTGATGAGTATATTAGCCTCAGCTAGGTGAAAAGTAGGGTCCCTCCATATAAAATGTACCAAAAAATATATCATTACGGTACAACAGCTCCAATAAAAATGGGGTCATCCAGTATCGAAACTTAAAGGGGTGCCGCTGAGGTACAAATGGAAGTTCCTCCTACAGATTTCAAATTGTCCCAGCGAAATTATAAAGTGCTGCCATGAAATTATAAATTTGTTCAAAATGTTTGCGCGCATACTTGCAATGTGTGACAAAAAAAGTGGATAGCAGGCAAGAAAAAAATTGGTAATAGCCCGGTTATAGGTAGGACGATAGCACAAAAAGGGCAGTTGGGTACCAGCCAGTTGAAAAAGGGTCTATCCCGAGGCACATTCTGCGTAAACCGTAATTCGAAGGACCCCCCTTGTCTCTCATTTTTAACCCTGACTATCCCCGCACCACAGTTCCGTCCATCATCGGATATTAAGCATGGTGGCCGTAAGACAACGCTTTTCACTTGCACCCAACGAGACCAACAGAAATGGTATTTACAATGAGGACTTACATGGACCAATTTAACCTTATTGCACTAAAAAGATCCAAAATCAAGCAAGTCGACTGTGGATACACCGTCACCCAAATGGAGAACTTTTCCAGCTGGACTACAATTCGGCCAGAAAGAAGTAAGATTAACCGACATCAATACAAACCTTTTGAAGTGAACGTCTGAATCATATAAATTCCTCTTGTGGGGGGGGGGGGCCAGATATCTTCCTCAAGTCCCTTCCCATGGAAAAACATCTAACTGTAGGAAGGTCAAAATAAGTGGGAAATACAAAGCTTTATGAGTCATAACTGTAGCAGCACATAACAATTCACCACTCTTGTTGACAAGCCCTTGAGACAAAAAGCGCCTGTACAGTATTATGATATCATCACAACAGCAGCAAAAGAAATGATGCACTGTTGTCCTACCTATGAGAAAGAAGACGACTACTGCCTTTGCCTCAAATGACAAAGTCCTACAAAGCGAGAGAGGCAAGAAACACCATACTAAACCCATTAGAAGTTCAAGCACCAATGGATGTTTGCTAGGCTGTGCGTGATGATGCTTACACCATGGTGCTTGGGGAAACATGTTAGTCCACGGCAGAAGCGCTTGACAACCCTATCACTTGAAAAACAACCATAACTGCTGCCTGGAGGCCTTGAGTTAATGACTGACAAGAAGGCCTACCCCCCTATAAGAATCAAAGTGAATCAGCTGAAGGATTGCCTTAACAACGGGTGTAAACCTTTAGCTCTCACTTGGCAACGGTTCAGAATAACACAACCTTGATTAACCTTTCTTCAATCACAGATAGCAAACCCTTGGCCCTACATGACTGGTCCTTTCAGTGCAGAGGAGTTTAAGAACTGCCTGAAGAAATTGAACAACACAAAGACACCTGGTCCCATCTTCGATTTTGGCGGGGTTTTAAAATTTGGCGTACAAAACGTGCAGCCATCTTGAAAAATATCATCTCACTTCCACTTTAATGTATCAATTACAACACATTTTGCAAGCATAATATAAACATTTTTAATGAAACAAGAGTTAATATGTTGTAAAAAAAATAAACATTTCAAATAAAACAAGCAGTTATTATGTTGAATAATACAATATATAGGCAAAAATAGCATATAGGTTTTATGCAATTTTAGCATTCCTTGCATGCTTCCATTTTTCTACCTTTTTGATATGTTGTTTGGGAGGGTTTGTACAGTAAGTTACAGCAAGAAAACCTGTAGCAAATTTGTCTAGGTCATAAACTTTAGATTGAAGTGGACTCTTCCAACGTGTCAAGGCTCATCCTAATGACCTACAGAATTCAAAATGCGATTCGAAGTTATTCATCGGAACTGCATTCACTCTGCTATTTTTCCTACCGATAAATGGACTTACATAAATAATCAGTAGAAAGCTCTTACAGACATTCAATGATCGAGCTATTTTCTTGAAGAAATACAAGTATGCCAACTCAAATTAAAGGGGTTTAATGTTTTTTATTAAGCGTAGCCTGTTCCTCGATGCCTACAGATTATTTAGATTATGTTTTCAATAGTTTGCCATTTTTACGGATATGATGGATATATTTCAATGACAAAACCAAATTAAGCAATCGAAACATTCAATAATGGAGGGGCTCCTGAAGTTCATTCTTTGTTCTTTATGAGCATGCTTGGAAATACTAACAACTTTTCAAAACAAAACTGACGATTTCAACAGCCATAGTGTTAACTGCTGATTTATTATCATTTATTCAGTTGATATAACAGAATAAAAAAAATTGTGACAGCGGTCCCAAATAGGTCATCCGATTATTGGTCAAGAATAAGTTTAAGGTGGGGAGAGACAAAATCCTCGCTATTGTTCGAACAAACGGCACCTGGCAAATTTCTTTTGAAGATTGCGTGGATATTGATAAAGGCCTATTGATACGGTCATCGGAATAAATGGCTTGATGTTGACGTAAGAATGGTTGCCAGAAACTTAGTGACTGTCTCCTTTTTCGGGTCCATACTCCCTGGGCAACGACATCCTATCTACCAACTTTGGGATCGGCGTAAACAAAATCTCAACCTTGGATCCGTAATACTTAGGCGGAATTCCCTGACACCTGAAATGTGGAATTGTTCATTGTCGTGTGGAACTTCCGAATCGTGTAAAATCCTTACTTAATGGCCACAACGCATGCAAGATGTCCAACATTCATATAAGCATACATGGACGAGAACAGTATGCAAGTTTTTCTGATAAGGCCATCTTATGATGAGCGGTCCACAAAGGGTGTCCGTGCCAAAACTTGTGGTCTCAGGGACACCAATCTGAAATTGCCAGACAAAAGAACTGTTGAAATCGCGTGCTCGTGATGAATCAGATGATGATGATTATGAAGATCAAGAAGAGTCTGTTGAAGAGAGGAAGATGAAGATGTCGATACAGAGGATTGATGAAGATATTGAAAAGAAGAAGAAGATGAAGAAAGAGGATGTGGTAAATGTTTCAAATCTAGTTTCTGTTGGCGATTTTGGTGATTGATGAAGGTGAGTCGGTGGGTCTGATAAGACTGTGGTCCCGGAGGCATTGGTTTTCTAATCCGCTGATTCTGCGGATAGAGATCAATTTATACCTGAGACTCCAGCTGAGATTTGGTTCAGCTGAAGCGCGCCTCAATACGAACAACTGGATGAGATGATGGTGATAGTGAACTTGACCATGACTGGTCTGTGGCCCCTAGAAGAAAACGTCGGCAGTCTTCAATGACTTTTCCACCAATGGGTATTTTCCCACAGTAAAATAGTTTGAAATGTTTGATTCTGATAACTAGCGGGAGGCCCGCGCTTCGCGCGGGCTCCCTCTCGTGAGTGAGCGGGAGCGATCACGGAAAGAGAAAAGATCACTGAAACTGAATGCCGCAATCACTAAACAGAAATGATCACGGAAACAGAAGCGATCACTGAAACTGAAGCGATCACGGAAACAGAAGCGATCACTAAAACTGAAAAGCGATAACTGAAGCAGTAACACATATGTCACACCGTCATAATCAAACCAGTGGCAATACCCACTTCATCAATTCACTCCCGTGATTTACCCCGTCATCCTGAATTAAGACTCCCCCTTCACACAACACTTTTTAGTTAACTCAATTTCCCTTATCATATCCTGTATCTCGATTAGTTACAATTTTAGTTCCTGTTCTCGTATTTTTTGAATAATAACAATCCCAATATTTAATCCCGATAAGTGTCCATTTAAAACTTTTTCAATATGTCATATCCTCATTTTTTCCTCGCATAACTCCTCAATTCCCGTATAACCTTGTCTCATCCTGCATTTTATGCATTCCCCCGCCGCAACATCCCGTGAGCGGATTTTTTCCACACATAAAGTTCCCGTATAGTTTTCCAGCATATCCACGTAGCTTAGCCAGCCCTATGTCGGCCTACTTTCCCCCCTATTTTCTACTACAAAACAATATTATTTCCACTTTCTTTATTTTATCTGAATGCTAAGGGCCCATTGGGCGAGAGTGACTGGTGGGCGCTTTGTTAGCCCTCTTAGTGCTGATGAACTTCTGCACCAGCCACTCTCTAACAACCCTTTCCATCGGAGAGAAGTTTCCTTAATCGATGGGATTTAAAAGAACTTGCTGAGGCTACTATTTTTAGAATTAAGGATTTAGTGTATGAGTATGTGGCCTGGATTCATCACAGTGGGGAACAATTGTGCAATTCATATGAATTCTTCGGCCCATTCTCGTAACATTGGCCTCGTAACTTAGGCTTGGTTTCTTAGTTGTATTCCCGGATAAGTGGCGCCGTATTATTGAGTCAAAATCGGCTGCTATATTTAGACCACCATCCGCCAGTTCTGTTTTCTGGCCTCTGATTCTGATGATCCGTGTAAATTTATCGCACGGTCGGAGACCGTGCTTTGCCCTATGGGTTTAACCCGGAAGTTAAAACCCATAGGAATTGCATGACAAACGAAAATACATGGTTGCCTTTCTAGAGTTAGATTTAGGAACTGTGGATTTAGTTTTATACGAAAACAGAATTTGTATTATAACTCCGTATAGGTAAAGATATAAAAGTCGCGAATGTGCATTGTAGTTATTGGTTCTTCAAGCTTTCCAACTAGTTAACGACGTTGTTTACAAATCATGAACCTCTACATTAGTTTTTTTGCATTCGGAAAACACTGTACCAATCCGTATAGGTTTCTTTTCCCTTCGAAACGTACGGCGATTAATCCCTTGACTAGTTATAGAGGGAGTGATAACAACTTAGGCTAGGCAGTCGTGCCTCTGGTAAGTTGACCTCGCTGATATTGCTGGTGCCCCTCTAACTCTTTGGCACGTATATCACCCGCGTTTCTACTAACTATCTCAAAGCGCTATGATCGCAAGTTACCAGTCTTAAGTCCAGAACATTGGTGTACTGGTATACCTAATTACTACAGCAAACATTGGAACTTCACGATTAACTGTGTTACGCAAATTCAATTTCTTTGGTCACATGTGACATAAAAGTCCTTGATAAATCCAAACCAATGAAGTCAAGTGATGCCACACAAAGTAATAGAAGCTATGGTGTATTAAATGATCGTGATGACCAAAGTCCTGACATAAAATGACATAAAGATGTTAACTCATGAGAAAGAGTGTACGGTAGCTTACCTGTCCTTACGGATCATGTACCGTGTATTGAGGCCGAGCTTCATTTGGTCCTTTTTAACTCAAATATAAAAAAATAAAGACAACCAACGGAAAAAACACCTAGCAGGCAGAAATAAGAAATTTCATCTTATTTTGTATTTTTTTAAGTCTATTTATTTTCAGTTCCTTTGCACAATGTTACTCTATGGTTTTACAATGACACGGGTGACATGCAACGTGAAACGGCGTGGTATAAAATTGCGGCAATTGAGAAAATCTTATTTAACTATCACCACACACACACTGTAAATATCACAGCAATGTACAGCAAAATACTGTAAAAATTAAATGAAAATTACAGGATCGTAATTTCTTTCCATCGGCGCCTCGAAACTCCGGATGGGCGGACACTCTAAACATGACGTATCTGTACCGCCTATCCCTGCCCATATCAGCCCCGGATATCAGCTTATGTAATTGGTGTTAGAAAGGGGTGTTTCATTTGCCATAATTTATAAAAAATATCTAGAATAAAATACAATAGATAAAAAAAAAACGCAATGGTAACATAAAAATCACCTTAAAGTTGGTAATTTTAGGCATTATGCCATGTTCTTGAATTTAATTTTTTGCAACATGAATGCGAAACCAGACCCCCTACCTCTTAAATGGAAAGTTAGGGTGAGGGAAAAGTCCAAATTAGATTGAGAAATCCTTCTTTAAAGCTCTTAAAGATCGAAATTCAAACCAATTCCATTGAATTTCAATCAAATTTTAGACGTTTCCCTCAACTCAATCTTTTAGATTGAAATGTTTTTTCAATCTTTGCTTTTAAGAGAGTACGCAGGGGGGAAATTCCACAAAAGGGCCGAAAAGGTCACTTATTGCTTGATTTGTGGATGAAGAGGCCAAAATTGAGAAGAAATTTTGACAAGTAAGCCCCCCCCATTTTTGGTGATGCGATGTTCAAAAAGGACAGGGGGTTGATTCACTTAATAACCAAAAAGGTCCACTTTTTCGAGGTCCCGCCCCCCTCCCCAAAAAAGTAATTCCTGGGTATGGGCCCCCTGCCTCGAGCAAAGAGTAAGGCCTATATTTAACATTAGACCTATAATTATATCTCAAATTACAATTTATTGTTTGAATCATTGCAGCCCAGGGCACGTATAGCCCAGTTACATCTGTAAGCACCTTGGTGGTTCTGAGGGGGCAAAAACGCGGTCATGGACAAAGTCAGCCCGACCAGTGAAAAAATCGCCCCGATTAGAGGGTAGCGTCCAAACGTCCTGATTTTTGGCCTCAAAGTTCCCAATTTTGCCGCAAGTTCTTTCCAATGGGGTACTCTGCACCACCCGCCAATTTCCCCCATTATTGAGTCACTTAGTGGCCACTTTTCTCCGACCCCAGCTACGCAACTGATTGGGGCTTTAAGGGAGTGTAGTTCTGGCTGGCCCATGGTGGCAGTAATTTCCCTCCTGGCTTCAATTATAGCAATGTTGGGGAACTTGATACCTCCTGCCTTAACACGTAAGGCGATTGAGGCATAGTGAAGTGTGAATTTGTGACGGCGAAAAAGCAAATAGGCCTAAAGAGATGGCTTGGGGAGAAAATATTGTAATGGTCGCTGAAGTTTTTGCATATGTGAAGTGATCAACCCGTTTTTTTTATTACCGCTCCCACTCAAATCAGCTAGCGGTTCTTTTGCAGAATTGTCACCTGGCTTCATAGCTCATGTTGAGAAAGGGGGCCTAAATCCTTACAGCTCTTGAGTTAACACATGTGAGGCATATTAAGACAAATCATGCGCGAAGGCTTGGAGAAAATTTTATGTCTCTGAAATATTGCGTTAGTGGAAAAGTGATCAACCCTTTTAGGTGACTGCCGCTTTACAATCACTAGCGGTTGCGAGTAGCGCGGCACCGCTAGGTGATTGTAATTCGGCGTCACCACTGTCCTGTGGAACGATTAAACTTGGAGAGATCGAAAATGGTGGTTGTGCACCTGTGTAACGGTAATATTATATATCAATATGCGAAACGGGAACCCAAATTCAAATTTAAAGGGAGCACTTTGTGATCCGCAACATCAGCCCCCCGACTTGCCATCCATTAGTATCATCTCAATCTTGGTTCCATACCGTTAGCCTATGGGAATTTGGTGGGAATTTTCACATTTTAAAAAAAAGTTAAAACTCTTTTTTTTACAAATTTGTATTTAAAATTTAATAAACATCCATTCATGCTGATAAGAGTTGTTTTTCTTGCTAATAGTGCTTTTAAAAGTGGTAATTTTTGTGATTTGATCGGAGAAATTACGTGATTTTTCTCCCCATTGTGAATTTGGCGCTCTCAATGGTGCAAATTCTGCACGAAAAAAAAAAAAAAAAAAAAAAAAAAAAAAACAAAAAAAAAACTTTTGATGTTTTGGTAGCATTTTTTTTTTTTTTTTTTTTAAATAGATTTTTGATTTTTATTTAATCTGTTTATATGGTATGTAGAGGGGGTTTTTCATATGACATGTTTCATTGACATGCCGTATAACCTGCCCAAAAGCATGATTCATTAACGATTGACCGTGCATTCCTTTTTAAAGGCATTTTTTTTAATGTTTTTGATTGTTTTCTTTAAAATCATTTTTTTCGGGAGAAATATTTTTGGCACAATTGTGTCTCCCCCCTGGTTTGGAATTTTTGGGGCGGGAATCAATTGTGGGGATTCCTTTGCTTCTATTCCATTTTCGTATTGTTATGGGGGTCTTAAGGAAAATTTTATGGGCGAGATTGATTTCTTTTTGGCGATTAATGGGTTTTTACTAATGAAAAAACTTTCAAAATTGGGATGGTTGATATCTTTTGTTCTTTTTGCCGGAATTCAGTTGAAAGTGCTTTTCATTTGTTATGTTGAATGCAGTAATATTTCAAGATCTTTTTTCTTTTACAACGTGGGATCTATGTCAAACAATCATTAGTAACTCAATTCCTTTTGATAAAATGATGAATATGTGTTTTTGTTACTCTAACTGTAAGTTTAAAGCTAAAATGCAAACTAGGTCTACGATTGGCTTTTTAGGAAAATGAAAAAAAAAAAAAGAGCAAAAAAAGAGGGTAGATTACATGTTTTATAGAGTATTTAGATCCTTATTAACAGGCGGTTTTGAAAGTGAGTATAATAGCCATTATTTTCTGGACTCTTTGGATGAGTTTTTCAAAATCTTTGGGATTTTTTTTAATTTCTGAGTCAGCCTTAAGTGCCAAAGCTAAAAAAACTTCCGTTAGTGCCCAAGAGGGGGGTTACTAGGGACCCAAACCCGATAACCACTTTCCCAGGGAGGTTGATCATGGCCAACAAACAAAGTAAAATGGGGGTCACGTAAGCACCACATACCCACCAATAAAATGAAAATCAGAACTTTGACATAGGACATATGCCAAATTTGAAATTTGTCGCTCTCCGAAAAGAGTGAGTGGTTCGCACATATCCGAAGTAGCAACTCCAATATAAGGTTTTGAACCAAAATAATCATTATATAACTCTAGAATAACAATTAAAATAATAATGGCAAAAGAAGCCAACTTCTTTACCATCTTGTATTTCTCAGAAACTTCAAATCAACCCTTGGTTTTCTCATAGGACTTGCACAGTTAAGAGCATGGTCATGACAAAATACTTGATGACTATCAGCAATAAAAGGTTATTTTTGATTCAGTATTATTAATTGTAATTAATTGCCTCCTAAGGAATATATCTAAGCAAATAAATCCCAATATTTAATGACTTTTAATTTTTTTAATTAGTAAAATATCTTGATTTTTTCACTTCCGTTAGGCACCAAGAGGGGGGCTCTAGGGACCCAACCTAATTTTCTAATGAGCGGGGCGGATTTAATTTTTTTAGTATCAGGAGAAGAGGTATTCATTAATCAACCAATTAGCAAAAAACTCCTTGAAAAAAATGTGATTGCGTAACCGAGAAATCGCCAAACAAATCAAATGGTTGGGTTACTATGGAACCCCCCCTCTTGGGCCTTAAGTGTTACTATCCCACGGTGGAGGGTTACCAGCTGGCTTTTTTTAATTTTGGTATATCCGCTTCAATCCGCCTGTTAACTTGTGTGTGATGAGCTTGTGTGTGTGTGTGGTGTGTGGTTGGTGCGGAATGAAGGATGTGGGTGAGTATGTGTGTGTGTGGGTGTGGTGGTTTTATTGCCTTTTTTTTATCTTGTTTATTGCGTGTAGGATATGGGGTAACGGCCCTGTAGGCTGTCTCTGTTTACGTTCTGGTTTTTATATATACTTTGGTGTGCGTGTGAATGTGTTTGTGTGTTTGTAGTTTGTGTTTTTGTGTTTTTTAAGTTTTTGAGTTTTATTGATTTTTTAGTTTTTTTGTTTTTTTGTAATTAGAATTGATGATCCTTATTTTTGTTCTTTTTGCTATTTTTTATAATATATTTTGTATAATAGTTTTTTTCCATTAGTGCTTTGCTGTACTCCTTTTTGTAAATGTTGTTTAAAGGAACCAGACCGGTTGCTGTCTGTTTTTTTTACTTAAAATTCTTTAAAAATCAAATAAAAAAAAACTTACTGATAATAATCTTTTAAAAGCCTCTTACAGACATTACAATGATAAGAGCTATTTTCTTGAGCAATAAAAATTATCAACTCAAACTAATAATTAATCCGTACAATATTCAAAATATTAAAAAAGACAAAAAAACAATATAATTTTTAGATTATGTTTTCAATATTTTGCCAATTTTTAAAGAATATGATGGATATATTTCATTGAACAAACCAAGTTAATAGCAATAGAAACATTCATAAATGAGGGGCTCTGAGTTCATGTCGGGTGTGTTATTTTGAGCAATGTTGGAAAAACAACAACTTTTTCAAAACAAACTGACGATTTCACAGCCATAGTGTTACTGCCTGTTTATTAAGCATTTATCTCAAGTTGATATAAACAATAATAAAAAAAATTGGGACAGCGGGTCCCAAATAGGTCATCCGATAGTGGTCAAAGAATAAGTGAGGTGGGGAGAGGACAAAATCCCTCGCTTTTATCGCCAAACGGGCACCTGGCAAACTTTGATGAAAGATGGCGTTGGATATGAGGCACTATTGATTATCGGGATCGGAATAAATGGCTGTGGAGTTGACGTTAGAATTGGTTGCCAGACACATAGGGACTGTCTCCTGTTCGGGGTACCATTATATTCTGGGCAACGACATCTATTAACCAGACTTGGGGTTTCGGCGTGAAAAAATCTCACCTTGGATCGTTAGACTTATGCGGATTTCCCTGACATTGAATGTGGAATTGTTCATGTCGTTGGAACGTCCGGCTCGGGTAAATCCTTAACTTATGCCACACGCAGTTCAGATTGTCAACATTCAGATGTAAGCATAATGGACAAGAGAAAAAGGCAAAAGAAAAAGTATGCAATGTGGTCTGATGAGGCCATCTTCGAGGAGCTGTCCAAAAGGATGTACGTGCCAGATTTGTCTCAGGGGACACAATGGATGATTGGTCAGATAAAATAATGTTGATTGACAGGCTCGTGATGAATCAGTTGATGCTGAGAGATCAAGAAGATTCTGTTGAAGAGAGGAAGAGATGAAGATGTCGGAAAATGAGGATTGATGAAGATTAAAGGAAGAGATGATGAAGTTATGAAGAAAGAAGATGAAGAAAGAAGAGGAGGAGGGTAGATAAATGTTCATCTAGTTCTTGTCGGCGATGTGATGATGAAGGTGGGTTGGTGTCTGATTAAGACTGTGGTACCGGAGGCCATTGTTTCTAATGCCTCTGATTCTGCGGATAGAGAGCAAGTTATACCTGAGCCTCCCGATGAGGATTTTGCGTTCAGATGGAAGCGCGCTCTCTACAAACTGATTGATGATGATGGTGCTAGTGGATGACCATGGACTGGTCTGGGCCCTAGAAGAAAACGTCGGCAGTCTTCAATGAACTTTTCCACCAGGTAGAGGTATGTCACAGAAAATAGGTTTTGAATGTTTATCTGATAATGGTATAAATGATTAAGCTTGTTCCGTTTTTTTCACGGCTTCCTGGTTTCTTTTCTTTCTAATGGCTTGTTCGTCTGTTTCAATTAAGTTACGGTTTGCGTCCAAAGGCTAAGTTAAATGTTTTGCTTTTTAATTGCGTAAATTTGATATATTGTTTGCAAGAAAACGAGTTGGGATGATGATTTTGTTAACTCTTTTGTAAGCACAATTGGGATGGGGGAACATTTTTTTGTCTAATTATTCGGATGAGAATTTTTCTAAGGGTGTTGCTATTTATTTCGACTTAATTTGATTGTATTATACATTCAGCCAAAGAAGTTGGAAAGGGAAGAAACCTTGAAGTCAAGATTGAATGTGATGAGAGGATATTTACAGTTTTTAATATTTACGACTCCAAACAATATTAAACGCAGAGGAGCATTTTTGACATCTCAATGCGTAACCTGGTTACAATTTTCCTATTGATCGATTTTAGTTGGCTGGGGATTTTCATATTGCTTTCCTAGTGACAAATCAAACCCTTTGTATTTGCGATTCTTCACGTAGTAGAATCTTTATTGTGTTAAACGTAATTGCCTTATTGACATCTGGCGCAAGCAGCATCTTACAATCGGCGGAATTCACCTGGCGTCGATAATCTAATTCAGGAGTCGTATTGACAAAATCTTTTTTCGATGCCTTTTCCCAATGTGTTTAAGTTTCATCCATTGGTACGTCACCTGGAGTGATCATGATTTGGTTTATTCGCGTATTGATTTGTCCCAGGTGCCGTGGGATGGGATGTGGTGTGTTACTAAATTTCTCTTTAAATGTTAAAGCTTTTTGTCGGATATTCGTGTGATTGTATCTTTACAGTGAGTTTACCCCATATATGAGAATGATATTCTTCAATGGTATGAGGCGCTAAAGGTTGCGTTTTAAATCCATGGCTCTAGTCAGCTGATCGTTGCAAAGATAACGCAAAACAAAAACGGCTCCAAAATTGCTTAAAAAGGAATATAAAAAAGCGGCCAAGCATAAGGATTACGATCTTACCCTTTGCAAACCAATTAGAATTAGAATCTTCAGGTCATGATGAATATGATTGTCAAGGTGCGATTATTCGGTCTAAAGCAAAAGAGATTGAAGCTGGGGAAAAGTCTAAATAAGTATTTTTTAAATTGGAAAAATCTCGCCAAAAACAACATCTTATAACAAGCTCAGTGTTGCTAAGGGTGGTATTGCTATAATTCTAAGATATTGTTTAAGGAGGGTTTTAAATTTTTTATGCTTGTTTTTTTAAGGACCGAAACTTGTGATGTCAATGTTTAAGAATGATTTCATTGAATAATATCAATACGGGTCGTCTTATGATGATGTTGATTTAGGTAATAAAGCTATTTCTTTATCCGATTGAAAGAAACCTTTTTAAAAATGGAAAATAAAAAAAGTCCGGGTTCTGATGGTCTTAATGTGGATTTTTTAATTTTTTCTTCGATGAGATTTGCCCGGAGCTCTTGAGAGTTGTCGAGGCGATTATTATAATCATATGTTACCCGATTCTATGTCTAGGCATTCATTACTCTGGTTCCTAACAAAGGGAGGACCGTAAACTCTCAAGAATGGAGGCCAATCTCTCTTTCGAACATTGACTATATAAAATTATATCCAAAGCATAGCTAGTCGTTTGTCACAAAAGTTATTGGTAAATTATTTCACTCTGATCAGCATTTGCTGGCCAGGTCGGACATAGCTGACAACGTTCTTAGCGATGCATGACCTGGGAGACTACATTTCTGCATAGATGTGTGTGGTTATTTAATGAAAATTGATCAAGAAAAGGCTTTCGACCGCGTTAATCACACCTATTAATAGTTTCTTGTTAAATTTGGGTTTTCGGATTATTTTATAAATGGATTCAATATTTTATAAGAATTGCTAAATGTTAGTGTTAAAAATTACATATGGTAAAAATGGTTGCATCTGCTTTTTGCTAAGCCGTCGAAACAGCGGGAAAATCACGTAAAAATAGCCGTTTTTTACCGTCAAGTGAGAAAGCAAGTTCTGTTTCATTTGTCCGCTCGAGCATTAAACCTTATTTTATAAATTTTCTTATACATGTATAACTCAGCACCTGTTAAATTAGAGGTATCGGGCGAATTTCGTTTTACAAATCAGTGTTTTAGCTTCCACGTACATACAAAAACCCTGCAAATTTCTAAAATTTGGGGCACTTAAACGACCGCGAAGTAATACCTTTGTATTCCTCAGTCGTGAAATCGCTAATTGGTTAGATTGTAATTTTTCATGTTGGAGTATAATGGGCCATAGGAACATTATAGAGATTGGGTTATTTACTTTCCAGGGTTTTAGTGTGTAAAAAATAGACTCACTTTAAAACTGGATTTACTTCTAGGTAGTAGCGGGGTAAATTCACCCCCCTTCATTTTCAGACGCGGATTACTCTTAGATTGTAAGAGGGGTAAACAAACTCATTAAATGCTACAAGGGTACAGGGTTTTAGTGTAAATATTGTCAAAAAATAATTGTTATGGATATATATAATCTCTGTTCTCTGTGGACATATCATATACACTGGCTGCTCTATTCGGGGATGCGGGAATATAAGCGGTGTTGCGGACGTCTTAGAGAGAAGTTGGTGGTCGATAGAGGGCGGCATGAGATCGACGATGACCCACATTGCGGAACGGAGGAGAGGTATGGTAGTCGCATTATCCTTGGTGATGCTGGAGTGGTTTGCTCTAAGTAGAATTTTTTTTCGTGGCGGGGCACTGGGATATCAGTTCGGGTCGCTTGTGGAGTAGTATGCGTTTGTCGGCATTGGTGATAGCAAGCTTTCGGTGAGGCAGAGGTCGCATTCTTGGTTCCGCTGGAGTACGGTCGGGCGTGGATACTATTGACCATGTGTTGTGATGTGTAGGGTGGTTGTTCTCTGAGCTGCCACACGTACTTGGAGAGTTTGTGCTGTTCTGGTGCTTTTCATTTTTGAAGGATGTCTTGTGGTTGTTGAATCTAGTTTGAAAGGTGGTTCCGTCAGATCGCGATGTAAAGTGTGGTTAGTCCCTGTTCGCTACTTGATTCGGCGTGTATATGATGTTAGGTTCAAAACAGTTTCCTTGCAGTGGGACAGTTCCTTGTTGTTGCGACAGTTGCTCCATGTTGTGGAGGTTGGGTTATCAGTTGCGGGATCTTCTTGTGTGGGTTTTGATGAGGCTGGCGACGTTGGGCATGCAGCTGTAGCTGATCTTGACGGTGTTCCTGTTGAATATCTGGTTGAGTTTGGATTCCGTTGGGAAAATGTTTGTCGTGAGCTTGCATGAACGACGTCCGATGTTGCTGGGAGGACGTTTCTTGATGAAAAGGCGGGTTAAACCAGATGAGGTTACGTTGGTGACGTTCGAGGAAGAAAGGTGGTGACTTTCAGGTGCAGTCGATGGTGATGTTGAGGCGAGATCTCTGAAGGTTTAGATGTCTTCCTGATTCTGTCGGATGCTGGGTGACGGATGTTTTCTGTTTAAAAAATGCTAAGCTGTCGATCTGTAGTGTCCAATTTTCCCCTTGTCGAACTTCTTGGCTAGTATGTTGAGGATGTTAAGCGATGAGGCACAAAACCGAGAGGTCTGCATGAAGATAGTCTCCTCGCCTATTATATATATATAGATATAGATATATATATATGATATATATAGATAGATGATGTTGACATTGGTTTATATGTTTATGGCTCCGCCCCTGTGGTGGAAGGAGAGAAAACTGGCAGGCAAAAAGCACTTTACTTTGCATGGGGAAATTCTGTTTTTTGATGAATTTTGTTCGACAGTAATAATACTAACTTCTTATCAAGCATAATAAGCTAATGTACCAGATGCATTTTGTGACCAATTTAGATCAGAAAAGATTCTGCAAGTGTAATTTATAACAGATTTTCTGTGGTCTGTCTCAGAAATACTGTATATTGCCTGCCAGAAAAAAACATGAGGGCGTCCTGAATGTCAACAAGTGACGTCATAGGCCACATCATCTAGTATATATATATATATATATATATAATATATCATATATAATTATATATATAATATAACATAAATTATTTCCAATTCCAGCTGTAGAGTGCTCGATACTAAAACAACAGTGAGCCTAGGTGCATATTTCGCTAAAACATTTAATTTTCATCTGTTGTTACTGGCAGTTTCATGCCTGCGGCATTCATCAGACAACTGGGCGTAGTTTGGTTTTGTCTGGATTCGCGAGGAACAGTGCGTGTCGGCGTGGAAGCTATAAACGCTAGAAAAGATGTGCGTAAGGGTGTAAAACGCATGAGTCCAGAGAAGCGCACGATGAATGCATTCCCGCTAATTCAGGCAAAAACCAGAAAACGGGTCATTTCTTATTCGTGCAATATAATATATATACGATATATAATTATTGAAGGAAGGGATAGTTGACTAATACATTTTTGTTTACAACGGTTATGAAGGCCAGCATAGCAAGCTAGGCCAACCTCCACTCATCAGAAAAACAAAATGCAAAGTGAAGGTATTCACATAGAGTTCAAATAAAACAGTCATAAAGATTCATAACATTGTATAAGTAGGCATTTAAATTCAGAGTGGCAGACAATGTTGATTACTTATAGTGAACCAAGAGATGCTTGGTCAACTATAAGTAACCAATATGTCTGCCACTCTGAAACGTTAATTGCCCTACGTAACAATGTTATGTAATCTTTATGCACTGTTATTGAACTCTATGTGAATACCTTCACTTTGCATTTTTTCTGAAGGATGAGTGGAGGTTGGCCTAGCTTGGCTAGGCTGGCCTTCATGAAACAACAACGTTGTAAACAACAATTGGATTAGTCAACGATCAAGTCCACATTCATATAATTATTTACAGCCCCTTCTGGTTGAGCACTTTACTGTGGATGAGTTTAACCTCTTGGATTTTATCTATTATATATATATAGATAATATATATTATATATAGATATATTATCGGTCGAAGGTCTGCGTAGCACTGGTTAATTATATGACGATAGAAGAGGTGGTGCTAAGACACAGGGCAATGTGGAGATATATCAGAGACAAAACGTTTCGGGTCTAGAACCCTTTAACAAGTGTTGATGCCACAAGCAAAAGTACAAATATAATGGATATATAATAATGCTATATATATATTATAATATATATACTAATATTATAGATTATATATATATTATATTAAATCAAAGTTGAACCAAATCGTCGGGTGTAGTAGATGCCGTTAAAAGGCCAAAGGCAAAAGTTTAAAGCTATGTCGGATTAATCCATTGAACTAACAAAGTAAGCAGTCAGTACGAAACATCCAAGAACTGATGGGCTCTTCATCAGCGCCTGGGGCCCAACAAGACTCGTTTTCTGAATAGAAAAACACAGTTTTCTATCCCCAGACAGCAATGTTTCTGGTACACATGTAATTCTTGAAAGTGCTCGACTGCTTTACAGGAGCGTAGTAATGAAGAAGGAAACACGTTTGTTCTTAATTCCTCAAACCTTATTCCATAGGTTTGCCCTCTCTGGCCGAGAGGGCAACCTTTTGGGTTACTTCGAAACAAGCTTGTAATAATAAATAAAAATCAAACTTCATCATGGAATAAGAACAACGTGTTTTCATTCCTTCATTATATATATAATTATATATCTATATATATCTATATAGATATATATATATATAATATATATAAATATATATAATTATATATATATATCTATATAGAATAGATATTATTATATATATATATATATAGATATATTTAAATAAGTTCACCTCAATCTCAAAAAAATGTTTGATCACTTTCCTGTCTATACATGTAAAACGGGCTCCCCGCACCCCTTCAATGTTGGTCGAAACTTAAATGTCTTGTTTCATTTCAGCAAATTTTATCAACCATTTATTCGGGGGATGGCAGAGGACGCCTGATCGCATCATTTTGGCATCCTCAAATCAAAACCAACCAACATTCGTAGATCATTCACCATTCAACCAACCACGGATTGGAACGTCGGTAAATGCATCTTTCGAAGAACTTTTCGATGATTGTAGTACCCTAAAGTTTTCAACACGTACAGATCAACAGCATATCATTTCAGCAAGAAGATGACTGGCACCTGGGCCTCATCGCAGTACTATCTATAATTTAGAGTGTACAGTTCTCCTCCGCCAAATATCCCTGTTCATTGAACAGTAATCTAATCGCCTAATATACCAAGATAAAATAAGGATTTGCTTTTGATATATTAAGTTACAGTTGAGAGAGGAAGAGCGCCAAATTGTACGTGTATAATATATCGGAGCCTGCAACTTTTGACAGCATAGTTTTCCATAGGTGCTGAAATGACAGCGTTACTACTCTGACTTGCCAGTGACCAATGTGCGCTGTATATAGGCGAGTAGTGGAACTCTAAAAAGTGGCTTATTTTAGGGGTTTAATAGTCCCACCCTACAAACACCTACATCATACATCAGTGGAAAGCTTATTATGTCTGCTTGTCAGATAGGCATAAATTGAAATTGCCAATGTGGGCCGAAAGGTGGTTTTTTGGGTCATTTTAAGCCTAAACAACATTTTGGGGCAACAAAGATTTTTGAGATTTGGTATTTTGACATCTATTATGACATGCCCCATCTATGTAAATAGGTTTCGATCGAACATATATTGCGTCCCAGAAGTCCACAATAAGCTTCTACAAGTTTGTAAAATAATACAGTAAGTATAGGCGATATTGGGTGAAAATCTGGTTTTTCTCAAAATTCATGTTTCAAAACTGAAAAATATAGTTAAACTTTTAGCTAGCATTCAAAACTGTAAAACTGCATGTTTTATTCCTCCAAATTGACTGAAACTATATTCAGATATCATGTGGCAATTCAGATTAGTAGGATGTGTAACTGCCAATGGGGGCCGAAGGTGGTTTTTGGGTCATTTTAGCCGAAAACAACATTTTTGGGCAAAAAATGACTTTGAGAGATTGGCATTTTTGACATATATATTACATGCCCCTCTATGTAAATAGGTTTTGAACATATATGCGTCCCCGAAAGCTACATAGTCTTCTAAGTTGTAAAATATCAGTAAGTAGAGGCGATATTGTTTGAAAATATACGTTTTCTCAAATTTCATGTTTTCTAAACCTGAAAAATAGTTGAACGTTTAGATAGCATTTCCCGAACGTTTGTTTTTATGCTCTAAATTGAGAGCTGAAAAAATACTTGAGCTACCCTTGGGATTCAGATTATTATGATGCGGAACTGCCAATATCAGCCAAAGGTGATTTTGGGTCCATTTTATCAAAATATCATTTTTTGATACAAAAAATGATTTTTTGAGACATAATGATATTTTTGACATCTTACGCCGACACCATCTATGTAGGTAGGTTTCAGAACTATTTTGTTTCCAAAAGCTCCCAATAAACTTCTAAAGTTTACAAAATATACAAAGTATAAGCGAATGTTGAAGTGAAAAATATACGTTTTTTCAAATGAGGTTTCCAAAGCTGAATAATAGTTAACTTTAGCTACACATCAACCTCCATGTTTTATGCTCTAAATTTTAGCTGAAAATACTTGAAATACCATGGCAATGCGTTTAGGTATTAATGTTCCATGTCAAAGTGAGCCATTTAGTAAAACATGCGTTTCCGGGCAACAATATGATTTTGGAGATAATGGTATCCTGTAAGTATAATAGATTTTAGAACTAATGATCATACCTCAGCAGCTTAAAAAAGAGACCCTGTCACTGGGGAAAAGTGGGAAAATCGCAACATCCTGATGAAAGCTAAAGATACATTTATTTGAAAAATTAAAACCGTGATTCTTGGAAATTTTATATGCGATTTGAGATGATCTTTGTGAAATGTCATTCCATTCTCCAAATTCCTCCAAGAGTCTTTTATAATTTTCATAATAATCAAACCCTATTGATTTTAAGAAGTCCGTGTGTAATTTTACAAATTCTTATGCGATTGGATTTAGTTTGTTGCGATTGTATGGAAACTGTGCTGCAATTAAAACAGATTTGTGTGGCGATTTAACAACATCTTGTGCGATTTAACAAAATCAAAATTTTGTGCTATTTAACAGAACCTTGTGTGATTTAACAGAATCTTGTGTGATTTAACATAATCTGGCATTTAAGAAAATCATTGGCGAGTTTACACAAATTTTATTGCAGTTTGATTGATTTTGTGATTTAGCAGAATCTTGTGCGATTTTTTACAAAATTTTGTATGCTTTTGCAAATAATGGCACAATCTTTTTAAATTTTGTGCTTTGTTGGTATTTTTCCCACTTACCTCAGACTAGACATCCACTTAAGGATAAAAATGCCATTCAGGAAAACTTCACAACATACATACATACATGAATAACTGAATGCTATAACCACTGTACAGTGATAATACTTATTGTACACTTGAATCAAAATCTGTGGGAAGTAGAAAGTGTTATAGTGACATTACCTTGTCAGTTGTTATGTTGTTCCTTGGCAGTACTGTACTTTTGTGTATGAGATTTCACATGACTTATTTTGTTCATATTCCATGCCGATTGGCTTGTCAAAATTTCTATCTATGCAGTCTCTATAAAACTTTAAGTGCAATCATTAAGTCAAAGTATCTACGCATGTGTGGAGACTTGAATAGTACCTTTGTTAACCTAACAACCCCTGGTCCCATAAACAGGGATTTTTTAGGGTTGCTATTTTTTCAAAAGGACTTCCCCCAAATCACCTCCTCAAAGATAAGGTAGGGGGGTTGCAAAAGTGGACTCTTTTACCCAAAATTTGAACCCTTTTGGGGCAAAAACAACCCAAATATTATTTTTTTATTTTTGGGGATAGTAAAGATAGCCATGAACCCAAAACAAAATTGCAACAAATTTTTTTGGCATTTTCTTTTAGCCCTAAGGGTCACTTAACAATATTCAAAAAGTGCACAAAAATCGAAGTCCCAGAAGTGTTCAAACTATGACATAACAAATGGCCCGCCATCCGCCCATTTTGAAAAACCATAAATCGCTCACATCTCTGCACTAATGAGCTAAAGGACAACACGATGGCCTTTCCTACTAATTCTAGCATAACAAAAATGCCAAGGTTAAATGTTTTATTATGTTTGAGATATCAATCTTGACCTCTAAATCCATAATGCCTCCATCTGCTATGTTGGAAAGTACAAATTCATGTATCTCTGGTCCCGGGTGGGCCAAACGACAAACAAGATGTTATTTTCCTCTTAATTCTAGCATAACAAATCTATTACAATGGGTTTAGGAAGTGAGATAAACAATCTGACCTCTAAATCCCATATGGCCTAGCATCCACCATGTTTAAAAGTACAAATTATTTTAGTCCTGGTACCACCTGGGGTTTCGTGTTTTTTTAATGTGGGCACCAAATGGTGGATTTGTTACATATTTATGGTTTTGTGATCCATTTTCTTGTCATATCTTTGGCAAAACTCCAACAAATGTAATGATGTTGGGCTCATTTTAATAAATAATTTTATTAGTCTTCAATTATTGTTGATACATATCCAACAACAAAGCACCAATTACACACACAATTTCATTAACTTAATTACCAGGGGTGGAGTGGATGCGGTTGCGGTGCGATGCGGTTGCGTTGTGTACATTTTCAATGGGAACCACTTGCAGATTAACATAAATTTTTAATTATTTTCCATACATGGTAAAACCGTTATTATTAGGTTTCAGACCATTTGCCAATTCAAAGGATTAAATGATTCAAATAAATTGGAGTGAATTGGAATACATAGGTCAACGCACTTTCCTCCCTATAATTTCATACGTTACACTCTTTAAATTGATGATAAGGGGCAATGGTCAAAATAAAAAAGAGCTGCGGCATTGAAATTTCAAGAAAAAGTTTATGTGCAATAGGTATTAATCCGTACCTAGGAAAATGATATATGTACAAGGATGGCGGACTTTGACATGAACAGCGCCCTCACCTTGAATTGGTAAAAAAGTGCATTTCGTGAAAACGAAAGGTGGAAATTGTTCATAACCTGTAAAAATGGATCCTTTGACCTCAAAAACCTAACCCAACAGTAAAATCAACATTGTAGGTAATAAATAAATATTTGACACAAAATTGTTTTTGTATTTACCCCCGAATAGAACAAAATTTTTTACACCTATAATATAATTAATTTGGCCCGAGATAATTAAGACCAAATAAATATATTGATGAAAGCTTTCTTTTCCACATACAAAAAATACATTCCATTTTTATTTCAATATCCTGCATAAGAATATGAAAGAAACACAAAAATAGAAGTTTAAAACTACTTGTCTGTTGTTACAACCTGATTAATTTATGGGACACCCTGTCAATAATTCAATTATGAGTAGTTGAATGCCCCACCTTATAAGCTTTCAGAAAATATATATTTCATATGCTTCTGATAACGACATTTGTAAGCTGCAGTGTTATTTTTAAGAGAGGTGAATTTGGCAAAGATAGGTAGATGTGGACACAAAGTGTCCCGCCTTAAAAAACATGACCAGGGCCAAAAATGACTAATATAGTGTTTTTTTTTTTTTTATTAATGGTAGCATACGAAAACATGAAGATGGTGTTGTAAGTTTTGAGAGCACCCTGACGTCTTTCAAATGGCCAATGTCCGCCATTTAAAAAGTGAAACACTAACAAATTTGTTCAGGCTCAGAACACTGTACAATGGCAATTGAGGTGTAATTTTCTATTCAGGCCGATACCAATTTATTCAAAATAAAAAGGATTTTTAGTTGGCTATTGTCCATAATTCGTAGCCATATTAATTGTTATCTTCTTTTAGCTATAAATCTATCACATTTGACATTAGGTTGTGTACAGTGTAATTGTGAAATTTTTGAAGGAACAAGAAAGTACAAATTCACATTCACCTCATCACCAAAATATGGCCGAAACTTGTTTGCAGTAGTAGATGAGATCGACGACACTATTAAATATTCAATTTAGTCTTCAAGTTCATAATCATCTGAGACTGGTTCTTGTTCCCCTGTTTCGTGTGAATGTCCCAAGCTTGGTGAAAATTTTTGGAAATGGTACCTGTGTGTAATGATTCCAAAAAGACTCTGATGTGATTATGCAAAAGGGGAAACCATGGCTTGCAGCCTCATCTTTATATAGATTCAGATCTATATTGGTCGTAAAAGCGATAATAACAGTTTTTATATAGCGCTTAATCCCAACAGGATCAAGCGCGGTTGACATTATTATTAGCCGCATTCAGAAATCGCCCCACAATCATTCGCTCATTTTGGGTGGCTGCTCAAAGACAGCAGTTAGATTGTAATATTCCCCAAAGCATAGCAGCTACCAGATTTCGCTTGGTGGACGAGGCAATGAGACTAGTGTCTGCCCAGGGCAAAACACGTTAACCATAGTGGGGCTCGAAATTCACTATTTTCACGGTCTAACGAGTCCTGCACTTTCCGCTAGACCACACACCCGACTCCGCTTAAAGTGTAGTAAAAATAATCTGGAACAAACTCGTAACCACGGTTTTACCATGCCTGACTTGAGGAAACAGATTTTTTGCCAACCCAAATATTCTGTGAAGTAGTATGCATTGCAGATAGGATACAGTTAGGAGCAAATGCCATCACGAATAAGCGCTTCAGAAACTTGATATCATACACATCTGTTGTTCTCTTTGTTTCTGTCCAGACCAAACGTAACGGTCCTAACACCCTCTGTCTGCATATTGGAGAAGTAGTATCAACAGATCTGTGGCTTTTCCAATTTGGTTGTTGACCGCATTAGCATGGTAAATTTGTTTCATTTTATATGTCTACCTTATTAGCGATCCGAGTTCGTGACGTTCCTCTGTGTCGGTCTTTTGTTTTGTTCACCAGTGTATCCATCAAAAGACAACGCAGCTTTGCCATAGTGGTCAACCGTGAAGAGACCTAATAACATCAGTATTGCAAATATACTATACAAGGTGTCACCTCAGAAAGACGTTACCCCTCCAGAAACGGCCATTTTTACTTACTTAATATTCCCTTATCCTTGTTTTAGCTTGATATTTGAAAATATGTAGTTTTGTGAACATATGGTGAAAACAAAGAAGAAAACGGTGAAAAAATAACCAACAATGAGTATTTATTTCCCTAAAATGATGTCAAACGGTCCTTTGTCCACGTCTAGCATTTAGAGGAAACCATGGATGCTAAGACCCGACATAAACTGTTTAAGACCCTCCTGGCCAATAACACTCTCAAATTTCAAGGTCCGTGGTTGCTGGCTGGTTTTAGAGTTTATTGTTCAGTTCTCTACGCACGACGATTATTTGCGGCTGATCGTCTTGTTCGTTGACGATCATATCTCTCCTTGGACTTCTTTGGAGCCTTGCCATGCTCCATAATTTTTTCTCTGTTCTCCTTGATTGCACTTTCCTGGGAACCCACATTGACGGAAAACGTTTTAATACCCTTCACGATGACGATGGTCCTTTACACCCAAGACTTCATTAGAATATGCCACTGTAGGAGTTAATGCCCCCCATGCCATATTTGGTAAAGTGCGCTTTTACCAAATTCATAACTGCATCTGATGGGAGACGGGTAGGGGATATAGGCACTTAATTCTGCAGAACAAATTAAGTGATGTTTCAGTTGTTTTTTTGTAGGCAATACATGCGAACAAATTAATTAAATTTAGGACTTATGTGTTCCCAATCCATAAGATTTAACATGTACATTTTTTTCTCTGCTATTGGTAGCCGTGGACAAAGAATGTTTGCATCATTTTTAGGGAAATAGTCCATGTTTTGGTTTATTTTTTCACCGTTTTCTTTCTTGTTTTCACATATTTCCAAGAGTATAATTTTCATAATATAACGCTCAACAAGGATAAGAATAGGATTAAGGTAAGTAAAATGGCTGTGTCTGGAGGGTAACGTTTCTTTCTGAGACACCCTGTAAGTGTTTTCCCCACTGTTCATTTCAAGCGATGTAAAGAGAACCTCCATCAACACATAGTTATCAGTCTTTGGCAATGCCTCATGGGCGCAGCTTCTGACGAGGACACATGTTCTCTAAATAGCCATCCGAAATTGTGGCTTTTAAAACATGCTTTGCGCAAAAACGGATGGGGGATATGGTGAAAGTTCATGGCAGCACCTTATCCTAATGACATTTTTTCCAGATTGTGATACTAAACAGGAATCTTGAAATAACTGAGCTTGGTCATCAGTTACCTTACGCCCAAAGGCAGATGCAAGGGTCTGACTTTAGTTTCCATTGTACGCTATGAAAGAAAAAGTCGCTTGTTCCTTCCATTTCTTTGGACTGTATCTTTGCCTACATTGAACAGATCTTGGGACATTGTCATCTCACCAGCATTTATGGCCTGTTGAAAATGTTTCTCAAGGGCCTGCTCATGTGACAGGGAGAATGCTGTGTAAACTGTGGATGAAAGATCTCAAAACCCCAGCCAATCATCAAAAGTGAGCTGGCTCGGACGTATAGCAACATATTTAGCTGCTGCCTCATACGCAGAAGAAGAACTAATTGGTGCATGGTCCAATGCAACAAAGATACTGCCACGTAATCTATGCAGGAGATGCAGATATTGATATATAGCAAAATGGCAGTCGCCATGGCATAAGTTTAGTCAAAAATCCTAATTGGGGAAGACCACAGTCTATGAATATTCTCCATTATGCAGATGAGGGCTGTAATGACCTTTACTTTCGGTCTGACAGAGACGAGGAAGAAGAAAGAAACATAGATGTGTATAATATAAAGATTTTGAAGCGCTTTATTCAGTGATAACAGTCGCTATATCGCTCTTGCCCATGCATTGTAAGGTTGCGATACTACTTCAGGAATATATTTGGGGCTGGCAAGAAGTTATTTCTTCAAAGTACATTCAAATGGCGACCTTTGTTATGAACTGTTCCAAGAGTAATTTTGTAATAGGATTCTGAATCGATAAGAAAGTGAAAGCTGCAAATGCAATGGTGTCCCTTGTTCAAGTCAGAAATCGGAGTGCTTTTTTGTGGGTAAGGCAATAGCGGCATTTAACAGCCAGAAGGAAAAAACTAACGCCTGGTAGAAACAATGAGGGTTGGCGCCGAGATAGTGAATAACCCTTTTTTTAAGCCGGCCAGATGATTAGTAGCAGGGAAGCACTCAGAAAGGGCAATATCCAGATGTGGATTGAAGGAATAATGATCTCTGATGGCTGACCATGGTCAGCCATGACTAGATAGTACAAAGGGGAAAGAATTTCCCCTCATGAACAGGTCCTGCACCAGAGTTTCCAACGGAAATGATCAGCTTCAATTGTTCTTCAGGATGCATCATAATGAAATGAACCTTGTAGAAAGGATGGGTGTACCATCACAGCTTGTGGACATTTCATGTGAAAACAAGAAACCAAGACCCAGTCTCAATGATGATAAACTTGAGACTAAATAGTATAGTGTGGTCGGGGTCTCGTCTGTATAAACAATGTCTTTGCCACATGTGGTGAGGATGTGAATTAATGTGACACTACTTCTGAGATACTTACACAATTATACTGTTAAACACCATAATTTGAAATGAAGATAGATTTATAGCGGATAAAAAAATCAACATGGCTACAAATTGTGGGCAACAAATAGCCCACGACAAAATATCATTTTTATTCTAATAGATTGTAATGCCGGATTTATTTTAATAGGAAAAATGACACCTAATTTCATTGTAATCTGTCTGAGGCTATATAGGAGGATTACTCCTATTTCAAAATGGTGGACAGTGGCATTTGGAAATGTCAAGATGCTCTCCAAACTTTAAAAACACATCTTAAATTATTTCTTATTCCTCAATTATAAAAAATAAACACTTTAAAAACATTAAAGAAACAATACACAGATAGATTAAAATAATTCATCTTTCAACATGGCGATTTGGCAGCCATATTGGATTAGAGGCCAAGATGTTATCTCAACTTAATAAAACTCATTCAATGGCTTTGTATGATAGAATTAGTAGGAAATGTTATCTTGTTTGTCATTTGGCAATCCGGCACCAGAGATACAAATAATTGATTTTGCAAATTGCGGATGGTGGCCAGATGGGAGTTTTGAGGGTAAGATGATATTCATCTTCCTAGAAACCCATTTTATGGATTGTGATGCTAGAATTAGTAGGAAATGACTCTGTTGCCCTTTCCTTTTAGCTCATTTAATGCCAGATATATGAGATTTAGTTTTTCAAAATGGCGGATGGCGGCCATTTTGTTTAGTCATATTTGTTGAACGCTTCTGGTACTTCGATTTTGGGCAACTTTTGATATATTATTAAAATGACCTTATACTACCCGAAAATGCCAAGAAAAACCTTCTGGGGGTTGCAATTTTTTTGGGGTTTAGGGCATGGGTAATGTCCTATTTTGATCCTACTCAAAAAAATCTATATTTCTCGCTCCACTCGCAAATTCTTTTTTTTCGTTTTGCGCTATTTATGGGTTTTGCCTTTTTATATTGCTTTTTGTCATATTTTCGTATTTGTTTTGTCATATTGTCTTGTCAAAGATGAATTTTGTTTGGATCATACCATCATATCATGTTTGCCAAATCACCTTTTATTAAGTTAGAAGCTGCTCATTCGCTAATGATACTGAGAAAAGAAGCATATTTTCATGCAAAGATTCCTAGATCAAAAGGTTATGTAAATCTTGCTCTTAAATGAGGTCCGAAATGAATTTCATTTCATGCTTTTTTTTTAAAAAAAAAAATGCACATTTATGAAGATCTTCATTCTAAATTAAAAAATGATATTGTATTGTTGAGAAGCATAGCAAGGATGCAGTGGGTGGCAGCCAACAAAAATCACCGACAGCCAATACATAAGAAATGCATCCAAATTGGCTCATTTTAAAACACATTCATTTATTTTGACTATACGAAAATTTGCAAATTTCTAAAAAGTTTAAAAAAAAATGCCTCAGAAGGAAAGAGCTCAAAAAAAAATAAACGATTCCAAAATCCGAAAAATATTTTTAACTACAAATTTGACAGTTCAAAATTATGGTTTGCAACTGTGTTGACTATACCATTTGGCACGATATGAACCAACTAACTATACATACCGAAATAATTATATTTTAGTTCTCATAATATAATAAATCAAAATGTATGTTTTTCAGCAAGTACTCTTTAGTGAAGAAGTATGTAACTGTATAAAAATAAACATCTGAAAAAAGGATTTCACATACAGCTGAAGTCCCGGAAGGGGGCGTCACTGGCCCATTGAAAGGGGATATCATGCAAGACCAAAGAAACACGTGAAAAGGGTATTTTCAAGATAGTGAACGATAATATTAGTAACGTGAAAAGGGTAGTAACGTATGAATGTGGGAAAAAGGGGCCTCTTTTTAGGGTCCGATTTGTGACCTTGATTTGTAAGCTCGTATTCGGTCATTATTATGTGAAGGTGTAAGCTATTCAGTACAGCTAGCAGAAACCACATTTCATAGAAGCAATGTTGATACCAAGAACATGCATTGTCAAAATATTGCAATATTGTAAGGGTAGAATTTACACTTGCCTAATATGGAATTTTGAAAAGGTAACTTAAGTTTTACTTTCAAGTAGCTTTCATAGAAAATGATTTTAGAAAACCACACATTTCTGGCCCAGTTCAATATCACCATACACTGACTTTGTATTTGTTACTCTTAACAGCTTAATTTTGAAGTTCTAAGGCATATAGTTTTAAAATTACTACAATAGACTTTGAGGCAGTTAAGTGATGTCAAAAAACACCATTATCTTCAAAAATACATTTTTCATATTATTCACCCACATCGATGTTTTTGACTAAAATGGCCCAAAATACTTCAGTCCAACTGAACATGTGAAATCATAATTAACGGATGTATTGACTAAAAGTATTTATAGCTAAATTTAGAACATAGAACATGAAATGTTTTGAATGCTTAAGCTTAAAGTGTAGCTCTTAATAAGGTTTTGAATCAATAATTTGAGAAAATGCCACAGTTCACTCCATATTTACTATACTTACTATAGATTTTGGCAACTTTAGAAGCTTATTGAGGCTTCTGTGACACAATATAGTTCTGAAACCTATTAACATAGTATGGGGAATGCTAGATAGATGTCAAAAATACCAATATT
>JAMKCH010008146.1:0-41364 GCA_023653785.1 Ophioderma brevispina
GATAAATTCTAAGTTCAAAAAAGATAAGAAAAATCAATAGCTGCCCTTTGAAGGTTAGTGAGGGAGACCTTTCTCCTGGAGCATGGGTGGTGGTCAAAAACTACCGCGTGCAAGTTATAGGCCTATCTTTTATTCACGTATTGAAAACAGGTCCCGCAAGCGATATTCTTTTTCCGTAGTTAATTTGTACTTAACTTGTTAACTTGTGAAATTACACTATTGCGCCTATATTTCACTTTAACAAAATTCGAAACAAATTAATTTCTCAAAATTGAGCAGAGCGGGGGTTCGAACCTGCGACACGCAAAAATTAAGAGCATTCTTAACCACTAGACTATAGCGAGGGATTTGTTGGTGATGTTAGGATTTTAATTCAATATAAACCTTCGCGTGATATTCCGGTATCGTATTTGGAATGTTGGAACTTCTCTCCCGAAAAAAGGGGGGATGGTTGCCACCCCCATCCCTAACTGTTGGATACCCGGATAGTATATCCTGTACGGCCCGTTAGAAAATGTTTGTTTTGCAATAAAAGGTGCGGAAATGGTCATTACTTCCTAAAGCAATCTCTTCGTTGTAGAATATTACCTAAACCTACCTGGACACGGTGCACGGACCTCAAGAACCATCCTCTGTATGCTTTTTCTCCTGCAATTTTCCCGCCAAAATTCACATTCATTTGGGTAGGTGTTGGCAGTACTGGCACAAACAGGACCTTTAAGTAAGGCATCTGGACATGTTTGCTCTAAATTCAGACAGAAGACTTCTTGTCCTGTCAGCTGTCTTCCTGCAATAGAAAATATAATGAAAGAATTTTATATGTATTATATAGGTTTTTCTTTTCCTTCTTTTGTTAAATTTAAAATTTACAGAAAAGCACGTTTCTATTATTATACTTCGGCGCCGGTAATTATTGTACATCAAACTATCAGTATAAACCCAACAAAACAAGCCAAACAAACCAAAACAAACCACCCAAACCAAAAACGGCAAGAGTTCCATATGTACCCCTCTTCGAAGTTCTACATGTAACAAATTCTTTTTTATTTTTGGCCTTAGGGTTAGGGTATTCATTAGTGTAAGGCCATAAATAAAAAAATAATTTGTTTCCTGTACCATTTTAAAGGGGGGTACATATGGAACTCTTTCCCCCAAAACAACCAAAGGAACCCAATCCAACCCACCGGCACCCACACCACACACACACCACCCACACCACACACACTCGACACACACATAAAACGTTTAATGGGCTCTCACTCACTTTGAAATATAGTAGAACTTATGGCATTGGACTTTGGAGCGGTTCAGTAGATGACTAAATTTAGTGAAGCTGACTTTCAAAATGAGTGAGACCTCATTAAATAATTTAGGTCTGTGAAATCACCGTGAGAGGTAAAACGATTCCTTTTAATGACCATAGGTAGGAAGTTTACGGTACTCATATCACTGCATAGGAGAAATAAGGCATTCTTATATCAATGCACACATAACACAACTAAGTTTTTATTTGGCCATCCAACCTTGCACAAGAGATTAGCTCAAAGCTAATTATGAGTTACTTGACACCCCGGTCAACCATGACATTATATTATGTAAGGACTGAATTCATCAGTCTCCAGTATGCCGATTCTGGAAAGGTTTGTAACAATTACCATGGGCACACTATGTTTTGTAATGGCAACAAACGCATAGACTCCACATGACCAGGGATTTTCACTCTCATCAATATCCACCCTATAGAAACATGTGCATTCAACTTCAATCAAGAGTGTATGGGGTGATCTGATCGTTTACCTCATTGATGTAATCTTGGAAATCTTGACCCTCACCTTTGAATTCGCGGTGCTATTAGGTTGGCATGTCCTACCCCCGGCAAGATTGTTGATTATGTTGTACATGACATTGGGCGCTTACAAATTCTAAGGATTGATGGATTTGATTTGACACCTCTGGACAAATATGCGGATAGTTACAGGCAGGTCAAATGTTAACCCTATTTTTCACGACAACAGCAACGGAACATCAACAACCTACATCACAATCAGGCCAGCAACAGCATTTTACAAATGAATCCCTTATTCTGTATCTAATTACGCGTAACGTCACGTCACGTCGCGTCCCACGTCACGTAAGTCCTCGCTTTGGATGTTGCCCCTCGTTAGTGAGTGTATTTGTATTATAATTTTCTTTTCTCCTTGGTATATACTATGATTTACATGTGTGGTTAGTGAAATACAATCTTTTGCCTCCAACCGCGACGTGTGGTTTCCTTGGTTTACCGAACTTATTTTGAAACCCAATAGCCCGTCTCCCAGCTGCCCACCCCAAAACATGAGTCAGTAAAATAGACGTAAAAATATACACTTTTCCCGCACCCCCCCCCCCCCCCCCACCCCCCCCCTCTGTTTTGGCTTCCCTCGTGACAATTATGTTTTCACAGGGAGTGAATATTAAACTTTTTCAAATTTTTCCTTTTTGAAGATAATTTCTTTGTTAATCCTGGGCCCGGGCTCGAATAAAAGTGACGGGGATGTGTGGCGACAATTAACATGGGGGTATTTCAGCCGAATGACAGGCAGGACACAGAAACAGGAGGTTGCGTGAGATCCCAAAAAAAGAGGATCAGTCAGTGAAGACCAGGAAAAAACACTTAAGGAATTGCATAAATTGTCAATATTCTTCGGGGGAAAATTCCAACATTCTATGTCAGGCCAACAAGGGGTCTTTAAGTGACTGATCATTAATTGATTTTAAAAGGGTCCAATTGGGGTGACAGCAAAATAAAAGGATCTTTGCGTGATAGCGCGTTAAAAATAGAAGGGTCAATATGTGGCCACACCTGCCCGTCAGCTCTTATCAGCCGATTATCAGGACGTGATTCCCCCTCGGTCTAATATCAATCGGGCAGGCAGGGCGGCCAGAAATCCCAATTTCAGGCGTCCGCCATTGGTTTAACACGTAAAAGCGAATCTTGACGAAAAATTCTGAATTTTTATATGTTGTCCAGGATATTTTTCTTATTCCAAATCCATTGGAGTTGACAGAATCACTCCACGGAGGGTTTTTTGATTTTTTGTATAATAACGAACGAGGACGGGTCGTATGTAGGTCATGGGAACACCATAACCTACCCACATCAAAGCACCCAGATTGGTTGTGGTTTGCACTCCGTATTGCTTTAATTTCTTTGACATTTTTGGTGAATTTGCTATAATGAATGAGGCTTGGCCGCCACCGCCTGAATCGATCGGGCATACAAAAAGCCACCAATATTTGAGCCTACAATTTCTTCCGGCGGGGGGGGGGGGGGGGGGGGGGGGGTAGGGGCCACTCATAGATTGAAAGTGTACGGTGATGTGCGGAAAGAGGGGGAACTTTGTTTCTGGCTCTATTGTAGGTGAGTTTTGTTTATTTTTTTGCAATTCCAATCCTCCCCCCTCTTTCAAATTAAATGTTGGGGGTGGGTGTCCCAGTGTTAAAAATAGTGGTCAATAATTCCTTTAAAATCCGGTCCTTACACAGTACCAATTTTAACGAGAGTTTGGTACAAACTTGTTGTTATTGGATCAAACTGATTTGTTTAGTGTGGTGAAACTACGTCCTGCTGCCATATTTTTGAAACTTGATATTTTTGCACATGCTTTACTTCGACCAGCGGAGGAAGACACATCCATTATTACTCCGCAACGCGACCGTAACGCGACGCGACGTGACTGACGTGTAGGCGTATCTTAGATCATAACCTCCTTATGCGTCTTCTGCCTTAAGTCCCATTTGTTTTCAATTTTCGACAAAATAATGTAGGAAAACATTTGGGTTACCCCTTACCATAGTATAAACCTATTCTAGTGCACAAAATGGTTACCAGACACTGCAAAATGGGTGAACACCAAGCGTGCAAGCTATCGGTTTTGTTTCTGGTGTTGAATTTAAGTACTTAAACATCCCACTCGTGTTTGATTCAGCCATTTTACTTATGCATTTGGTGGTCTGCTTATGAAACGTTATAGGTATACAGTTGCAATAGAAGCAAACAACAACAAATCAAACACTTTCTACTAAAATGGCAGATGTTACAAATAGAAATGTTAACACCAAAATTTGTTGTTAACTAACACCAGAGGGTGCGGTCCCATATTGATTCCAGGAGGGTCTTAAAGAGACATGAGGAGGATTTCAAGGAAGAAGCGCCCCCAATTTTTCTCGAACCCCATTTTTTAAATATTTGGGAATGCTTACCAATGTATTAGATCACACCTGAAGTGAATAAGCCGAATACGCCGTCTGTATGTAATAAGATGATGATTTAGTAGTTCTGTCGTGCACGACAGAAAGTCAAAGCATGGTTTTCTATGGGGAACGATTACGATAGCAGGCAAGTTCAAAACAATGTTTGCGGTTTTCTTTTGCACCTGTTTGTCCAATAAACCTTCGAAACGTTCACGGTATAGGTGGTCTACAACCGATCCAGTGAAATTTGAGAGAAATTCGTATCCTAAAAAAATCTCCTCCCGTCACTTTAAATGAACACCAGTGATGTCAATTTGGCACCGGTGGTGTTAAAAATTAACACCGACATGTGGTGTAAAATTAACACCAAACAGTGTCATATCATACATTGTAACACCAACATTGGTGTTAATATAACACTAGCATAGTGTTAATTTAAAACCGAAATGGTATACACTAACACCAGTGGATGCGGTCCCCTATTAATTACAGAAGGATGTTAAAATTAACACCCATAATGTTAAAGTTAACACTCCCGTTTTTGCAGTGTACTATAGCAATATCCCATTTGTTTCATCTTGATAGCATCAATAGTTTTTTAAGCAAAATATAGGTCCAATATGACCCCCGTTACCATGGCAACCAGTCACATGACCATTTTTTTCAATTGGTTTCAAACTCTGGCAGTATAAGTAGTAGGGTGTTGAATACTTAGATTTACATTTTAACTTCATTATATGCAACAATTATCAGTTTTACTTTTTTGCTATTCATAACCCCCAAACCCCTTGTTCAATATATCTATGAAAATTTTAAAAACATCACATTTTCACACTATACAATATTGTTTAACCTTGTACCAAGAGATAAAACAGTGGGTATATTTAACATTACATTAATGGCTTCAGATATCATTCATTTCATAATAAAGAATGATATAATCTATGAGTAACCAATTGAAACATACCTCCTATATGTATAAGTTTTGAGCTTTTCTTACCATGTCTATGATTGGTTAAATATACCACATAAGACTCCCGGATAAGACTACGTACACTGAAAACATTATTTCGTAAGTTCTACTAATAAAGTTAGTAAAAACGATGTCTCGTTCTACTAATCAGTGATTTGTACGGCATGTTAAGCACTGCTATTATTGGTATAAGCATGCCGAACTGACGTGCTTTACCAATGAAATTATTAGTACGGCATGGGTTTTACGAATTTCAAACCTGCCGTACTAACGCTATAGGATCGTAAAAACGATGTCTCATCCTACTAATATTGGTTAGTTCGACAGGCTCAACAAAGTTTATAACTAGTTGTACCAATTAGCTCTACAAATATGCTGTACAAATGCATTTGGTCCATGCAGGCTATCCAAAGTGACACAACACGTAGAATATAGCTTAGTAGATGCAACTACGATTTTCACACAAATTATACCCAAATGTAACAACTTTTGTGGGTTCCTAAACTATTTTAAGCATGTTTCACGGATGCACAAATCCTCTCCAACATGATCCATTGGTGTAGCTATGTATTCGAGCAGTGTGTATTCAGATCTTGGATTCCCCAGACTGATTGTGTACGGTCACACGGAGTGTTACGGCATGATAAGCCGGGTTCATATCTATTCCAGACTGAGAGTGCACGGTCATGGAGTTGAGTATACCCCCAACATGCATACACGCCGCCCGGAGTTCATGCATCTCAGATCCAAGGCACAATGCCGATGAAATGAACACGATTCGATCAAATGGATAAGACATAAATTGTAACATTCAGCATTTAATTTGTGTGAATCTTATTACACCTAACACGCCTAGAATTACCTGTTGCATCACTTTGGAGAGCCCCAAACAACCACGTCAGGTCCGTAACAGCACAGGCTGCATGTACAATGTGATTGTCACGTGACTGCAACGGCGGGAACACAAAAGTTCGTAAAACAGTTCGTAGAAATCGATTGGTTGGGCAGGCTTTACGAATTAATTGAAGGCTGTACAAACATATAATGCTTTTACTAATTTAGACAAATTTGTAAAACCTGCACATTCAAGTTAGTAGGAACTGCTAAACTATGTTGTTTTCGTTATTTACCATGTTTACGAGGCTTAAGCTTTCACAAAAGTTGTAGAGCGACTTTGAGAACTGCTAGCAGATGCTCAACTAATTTGTCCTACTAATTTTTTTTTTAGTAAAGCATGTCGAAAAATCAATTTTTTTGTTTTCAGTGTATAACCATCTTCTCTGGTATAACGAATTAAATCTGCCGGTAGACCTCAGGGTGTTTTAAATAAGGCGCCTGGGATGATTCCACCGACATCCAATTAAATTCAAATAAGTTTTATGAGCATTTTCATTTAGTCAATGAATTATATTATGATACAATTTATTGCAGATCAGGGGCGTACCGACCGGGGGGGGGGCAGGGGGGCAGGTTGCCCCCCGGCTCAAAAAAGCGGGACGATATGGACCAAAATATGCATTTACATTCCTCTTTTTCGGTGCATTTTGACCAATTTCAGCCTAAATTTGGGCAAAATTAAAGTAATTTTGGCGATTTTCGCGCGGTACGCGCGGATTTCGTCAGATTCAGACACTAGAGCACATCATCGAGACGACTTACGAATTTTTCCCCCTCTGGCGGGACGACTTGGAAATTGTGCCCCCTCTGGTCCGACTGCATCAGTACGCCACTGTTGCAGATGTTAAAGCGAATAATATACTTTCTTTAAATATGGGGTAGTAATTTAGACAAATGAAAACGCGGGAGAGGCCATAGTGAGTCAAATGGATTTGAGCATGACCCCACCTTATAATATGCAGAATTGACGCTTAATATTTGATTACTAGATAGGAGGGACAAGATATGATAAGACAGAACAAAACAGGGCTATACAAGACGAGAACATTGACAATTATTTTAATAAATTAATAAATTGTTTTAACAAAATTAGAGGCAAGAGAACATGTGGAACATGGTGAGCCAGTCAAGAAATGACGAACAAGAAGATTAGGAAGGTATTGCAATTAGTGATTGCTAGAAATTGAAAGGATGAAGGTTTATAACAAATAGTTTAACATTTGGTTACATTAAACGAAAGTTTGTTGGCTTTAAACCAGTTAGATGGGCCTACATTGATTAAGTTTTTCTCTTATGTTTGCGAGTGTGTTAAGTTTGGGAAGTAGAATATATCATGTGTCGAAGGCTTTGGATAAATCGAGGAAGACACCAATAGCGTGATAATTGACAGCCACAGAAAAAGAGAGGTTATTATATCTATATCCAAAAGATCAAGGTCAGTGGAGTGCTGTTGCGAAAGCCGTATTGGTTATCATGTGGGAATGTGCAATGTTAAACTAAGAACCTGATAATAAAAAAGGGTTTTGACTGGACAGCTTGGGACTCACAACGTGCACAACGTAAAATAACTGGAGCCGTAAAATACGAAACCATTGAAGGGAACGTAAAAACGTAAAATAACGGCGTGAAAGCTCAGCTTCAACGTTATTTTTGGTTTTGGATTTGTTTCAACCATATTATGAATCGAAACGTTATTACAATCTTCTGACTAAATTATTCACATTGCAGCTATCATACAACGTTGTAATTACGTCACCAAATGGTTGTAAAAAGTTATAGGCTTATTTCAAGCAAACAATTTTGAGAAAATAAAGCTATAAACGAAGGAAAACGTGAAGAAGTTAAAAAAATATCTAAACCATTGTTTTTTGTTTTTTAAAAAAAAAAAAAATGCATATTTTAATGTTACCAGCAACTTATTCATCACATGAGTAAACTTATACATGTACTAAATAGATTCGAACCAGGGCCTTAAGATTACAGTCCTAAACCTTATCCACTACACTACATGACCTTTTACTATATATTGCTAAAATTAAATATATATGTATCTACCTTTTTTTTTTAATTAAACTAAATAATTATAATACAAAAAGCAGGAATCAAGTCTACAAGAGTTTTTAAACTCTAAAAATAAAAGGAATAACTAAGATTTCGCATTTTTAATGACGTTACGTACGACGTTATTTAACCATTTTATCGGTTTAAACGATTTTCATAGTTTCCATATTCTTACATTGAAACGAGTAAGTTACACAAGAACGTAATATTACAGAAAATATAATAACGGTCAGCGTATAAATACCGCCCTTTTTCAAAATGTGTAGTATTATTTTCTAACCACTGTTTATTTACATTTTTCTGCTTCCAAATTGTAATTTTATGTTAGGTATAAGTAATAAAGTGTGAAGATTATGAGTAATGGGGTTTACCGTAATTTAAAAGGTAAAAGTCTGGTAAAATTAGGAACATTTTTAACAGTGTGGACGCGGGTGAAAAATGATCAAGCCTGCTATAGATAAGACGGTCAAGGATTTTGGAAAAGATATAGGGCGGTAGTTGGAGAAGACATGAGGATCGTCCTTTTTTAATATACAGGAATACTTCGCAACCTCGAGAGCCGAGGGGAAGATACCAGTTGATAAGGAAAGGTTGAACATGTCTTGATGAAAGGTTAAACAAATACCAACACAACTGAGCGCTTTAAAAAAGTGCTATTATTGCTTTTCGGCCGATCTAAGGTTTCCTTGCAAAAGCCCGGGCAGAAGCGGGCTACCTGCAAGCAGATCAGGACATACCTGTGATTGTGGAGCATCACCACAGACAATGGACATCTCTTGGTCTGCCCAATGTTAGAGCCACTGCACAAACAGGACCTTGTCGTAATTCAATGAAGGGGCAGCCAGACATTGGTACCCCACCTCATGTCTAGGTCGATCATATTTGAAAACCTTGTTATTTGAGATACGATCAGAAGAAGACTGCCTTTATGATGAGTATAAGTCTGAGATATTCATGTGTTGAGCTAATACGCCATCGCCATAAATTCTGCTAAAGCATAAAATCAGTGGAAGTCCAATATTAAGGCTCCTATGTTTTATACACTGTTGCGTATAAAGTTGGCATAAAATATTTTTAACCACTTTTTATGGAATGATTCTTACAGTGAGTTTATGATCTGTAGGGTGTATACCGCCACACTACTTGAATGATCAGTCTCTTCCGAACATTATCACCATGAACTTAGCCCCACAATTAACCCTTTATGAACTGTCTTTAGCCTGAAAGGAAAAAGGGGTATCGAAGCAGATTTAAGATTGTGTTGACAAGTTTTTCACATCATCAGTCATTTTACATATAACACATTTTGGGTGATTTCATGCATCGAAATGTTCAATAGTCACTAACATCGAGTATGGCCACCACTGGCATGAATCAGTGCATCAAGACGTCGCGCCATACTGTCCACAAGGTTGTTATGATGTCAATGGACAGAGCGTCCACTCATCGGTCAGAGGCTGAGCTAACTCCTGTAGTGTTTGAGGAAGATTGTCCCTGTTAATTGATGGCTCGGCTTAAGGAAATCCCAGAAGGAATGCTCGATGGGATCACATATCATGGGAAGCAAGCAGGCCATGGTATCTGCTCCACACCCTCTGCCTCAAGAAATTGTCTCACTACAGCGGCCCTATGCGGCGTGACATTGTCGTCTTGCAGCCAAAAATTGTTACAGAAACCCTTCTTGCATGTGGCAGACAGTGGTTGTCCAGAATGTCCAGGTACAAGACAGCGTTCATGTTTCCATCTGGCACCACCAGTGATGTTTTTTCCTCCATAATGAATACCGGCCATACCATCACTGAGCCGCCACCGCCTTGAGCGAATTCCTGAATACAGTCATCCCGGGGGTCTGAGAACTTCTCACCACGTAATCGACGAACCCTTTGTATTCCATCTTGATGGTCAAGGATGTAGCGGCTCTCGCCAATAAACACAATATTTCGCCAGTGTCTGAGCTGTAATCGTCTGTTCCCTAGCCCAGCGAAGTCGATCAACTCTGTGGCGAACGGTTGGGCGTGGACATTTGGTCATTCGTCTTGCTCGTTAAACGGCATGTTAAAGCAATCTCCGATTTACAGTTTGGAGGGAAAAGTTGATTCCATAGTGTCTTCTCCACAAACGATGAAGACGGCTCGTTGGCATTTTCCGGGTCTACTCCACAGATTAAGCATTCGGCGAACCTCTCGTCTTGTAGTCCATTATGATCTTCCTGAAGATTTTCATGGCCTCAAATGACCCACTTCCTCGATGATGTCTGAGGATTTTACAGACCGTATTCTGCGAATCCCGAGGAAATCAGCAACTCTGGCTTGTTTGTACCCTTCCCGGGATCCTTCCCGTCGGAGTGCAAGTACTCTTCGGCGTATTGACAATGCCGTTGGAGGCATAGCCTAGGGAAGCTTTGTGTCAGTTTGTTGTAAAGGTAACAAACCGACTCTGAAAAAATGGGCTCCTTGTACCCGGTGGAGCAGGGAAAAGGAACAAACAATAGACGTCTGACATTTTATAGCTCCCACCAAAAGGCATTGTTACGTAATTCGAAAACTATGCATGGATTCACTTCACCTGGGTAGTGGGACTCATTTTGTAATCATTCACTTACTCTAATATGATTACTGAGGCGTTCAAATAGAAATACGTTTTAAGATTGACTCTGAAAAAATGTTTTTTTTTTCAACTTTATGGAGCATATAGTGGATATGATTTTTTTTTTTTTGCAAAAATATATATCTGTATTCTTCTAAGGTGGTAGACTATCATTTAAAGCGGCACTGGCACAGGGGTTCACACAGGCCCGTACGCGGGGGGGGGGGGGGGTGGCGGTGTGCGGTCGCACCCCCTCCCCCCCACAATTCACAAAAGGGCAAAAGTTCCACTTTGACTTATTTTCTTGGATAAAAAAGGTCCAAAATTTAGAGAAATGTTGACAAGAAAGTCCACTTTTTGGTGATTAAAGGTTCAAACAGTCCCTAAAAGGACATTTTAAGGGGGTTAGGTCCACTTTTAGGACAAAAAAGGTCCACTTTTTCGAAAAAAAGGTCCACTTTTTCGAAGTCCCGCACTCCCCAAAATAAATCCTGCGTACGGCCCTGTTTTCACAAAATATGAAATTTCTTCAATTTCTCTCAAATGATAGTCTGGCATTGGAAGAACAGAGATATATTTTAACATAAAACTAACATACCGCCAAAACAGAGAGGGACATTGATATGAGGATAAAGACATCCAGGTAATTTGTAGGCCAACTTTTAAGTTTTCCATAAGTTTAATCAACAAATGTGTATATTACATGAATATTTTTGACTCGTACTCACTGATATTAAAACCACAAAGGTTATAGACGGAATCAAACATTTGTGCATAGCCGTGGGAACATGCATACCGGGAGTGCGTGTTCTTGTGTTTTTTTAAACGCCATTTTAGGCCGTTGATGAATTTAAAGTAGCCGGCGCGTTAAATTATAAAATCGTTTTTTTTACCTTAGGAAGGGATTGGTTCTTATCTCTTGATCCATTCGGGTGAGTGAGGGCTTTGTATATAAAAAGCCTTTTACAAAACCATGCAAAAATATCGATTTTTTTGAAAAAATATGAGGGCGCCGCCACTATTTGTTTCAAATGTGCCAGTGTCTCTTTAAGAGCAAATTGTAGAAACATATTTTAGTTGAAAACGTGTCTGTGCCACTTTAATACATGAAAATGCGTCTTCACAACAATCCATCACAATTATTTGAATAGAGATATAAGGATGAAGATGAACTGAAGAAGAAAAAAAAAGGAAAAAGGAGGGGGAGCTAAAAGATAATGAGGAGAAAGGAGAAGAATATAGGTATTTCTCATAAAGAGACAATTGTTCATTTATTTCAAAGAATTTTGGCCAGGTATTTTAAAGGTGCATTTCGTGATTCCAGCACACTGTAAAAATGGTGTCTTGGCAAAGACACTGTGTCATCAATTTTGAGACGTGTATCTATTTAGACACAAAGTCGTGCCTAAATGCAAGACATGTTCAAATGTCGCGTCTCCTTGCAAGACACTAATTTACAAGTCACGTTTTTATGCAAGACACTTCGGTTTTGTAAGACGTGTCTTTTGTGATCAATCTGTAGACCTGTCTGGCTGGAAGACGTGTCTTTGTGTCTTAGATTATGTTTTTATTTGGTTTCATTCCGTTTTTCTACTTGTTTGAAGACATGGGTCTATGCCAAGACATGTCTCACATGCCGGCCAAGACACTATTTTGACAGGCACCTTCTGTTTATTGATTGTTCACTAGATATCCTTGAAAAAAGCTTATTCACACTTTTTAGCTGATCCCGACTTTGCGGTTTTGTGGTATGAGCAAATGCTCGTTTCCCACGGTCCCATAGGCATGATAGGCCACTGTACTATAATTTATCTCCGTTTACGGACAGAAAATACAAAATTGCGAATTCTACAGACATGACCGAATTTGCACGTAAGATTTGGCACACATGTTTCTAAGTAGTCGTTCCGATGATATGGAAATCTCAACTTTATTGAGGTAAGTCGGGGACTAGGCTGTTGGATCACGAAATGCCTCTATTATTTTGTTTAAATTGTTTTATTTTTGAGGCTGTGCAAATCGTCAAATTTTATTCTTGAAAAAGATGCAATCCTGATGTTTCCCTCACCTTCTCAATGGACACTCTTCTATTCTTGAAATGCCATTCAATGGACCACGTCTAATAAAGCTCGATCACGATTATTTTTAAAAGCACAGTTTTGTTATTGATTATAATTATAGCATGACTGTCGATTGTTTGTTGAATGACTGCCAATTACATTATACATTTCACCAAGTGACACAGGCATGTTAACCTAATTACCACGCAGGGTTAATTGCTTGACACAGTTCTGTATTATTCTTCCAAAAAATGGATTAATTTTCATTAATAAAGCTACTTGTTCGCAGTGTTACCCAGGTCAATTGGCAAAGTTAAACTCTTTAACCCTACAGCCATTAATCTGTTTCTGCCCCGTGAGTGGAGTAAAGACTGACGAGAAAGGGGAAGGTGGAGACGAAAAGTCAGAAATTCGGGTCCGTCTTTTTTTGTTCGAGTCGGGGACCCTTCAGGCCCCAGTCCCATACCGGGGATAACAACGATACTACTGTGTCGCTGCCCGGCCAACGACTTCCTGCCCATATAATTTACTCGTTTGATGACTTCGCTTCATCCGGGACTTGGTGCATTTTCTCACTACGTGCTGTTGGTTTTGTGAGATTCATTGGTCTTAGGGTTAATAATGATACAAATCCTTTTGGCAAACCTCTCATTAAAGGCATCTTCTCATTACCTCTCAAGATCCGAATTTAAAAGCTACTGACTTTTCACTGTTGCGCTTAGTAGTAGAAAAAAAAAAAAAAAAAAAAAAATAAAATTACTAGTAATCTGGCTGCGCAAAACATTCTGACGATGCATTTTGATGTCAAATGAATTTTTGCATATACATCACTTTTATTTTAGACATTACTTCAAAAGCGTAGTTTTTTAACCATTGTCAGAAACTTACGCACAGATGCTTATAAACATTAGCAAGTGGAAAAAAAATTTGTGTTGAATTGCGAAGCTCCATTTTATAAAAATTGTATTTGGTAGTGTCCAAGCAGTAATAAGAATAGCCTTTCGGTCATTAGACTCACAAAAGAACATGAGAAATTGTAATGTGACGGCTCAATACAAGGGTTAATTGATTATATGTATTACAAAAGGTTTACTGATGCAGCCACAGCAGTGGGCAATGACCCTTCTAGTCCTGGTTCAAGTCACTGGCCTAGGGGGTGTTAAGGCCGAACAGAGAAATTCAAAGGAACGTGTTTTTGCAGGTATCTTTTTTCATTCGAAGATGGTTCTACAATCGGATTATTAGTAAAAGCCACTTCTTGCAAGTACCCAGCATATCAGAGCATATGTGCAGAAGCAAATGACTGGCAGAAACTCACAGTCATGCACAGAGTGGGGTGGGGTGTCTATGGAGCAGTGCAAAGTCCTCTGGTTCCCAATTATTTTATTATGGATATGCCTACCAGGAAAGTCATTTACATTTCCTAAGGCAGCTAGAAACAAAACTTTGATTGGATGACAGCCAACCCATCACAGTGGATAACTTCTCAGTTATTGATGTGTAATGGATGATCTTGACCCATGTATTGAGAGTACCGTTATGTGTACAATGCCCAGATTAAACATACACTAGGGGTTACAATATGCTCATACACCAAGGGCACAGTTCATGGTTTGTACTTGTACGTGCATTGCATGAACGGATCTTGTGTATTCTAGGTATATTAATAATACACAAAAACTCAGGGGTGTGTTTTCTAAATACATTGTGAATGAAGCTATTGAACTGGCCCTATTGTGATACTTCAGCCTCTAGTGCCAAGCGGTTTAAAAGCTGTTTCCTTAAGTTGGAATTTTGTACTAATCGAGTTGCAGTGGACTGTGGTCAAAATAGTTAGAATCTATTTTGATTGATAAACTACCCACAGTGTTACACATGGCTGAACTCACCTACATGGATATTAAGGGTTAATGCAGGAGTATGGGTGATGCCTGAAATATATACTGTGGTTATATAATCTAATATGAGAGGGTTTCCTATGATCGCAAGCATTTACACTAACATATTAAGTACTAACATCCTCGCTAAGCGATGGTTGTCTTTTTAAAAGACTATTCTTGTTAATTATTGTTCCAACATATATAAAAGTATACATATTTGAGACGGAAATGACTCAAGAAATCCAAATATGATAATCTTTTTGAAAATGGTGATTTTCACTCATTTTTTGGGGGGGGGGGGTTCCCTATAAAAAAATATAGAAATGTTATAAAAACGTGCCTTGTTCGTTTTTGTATTCCAGAATCATAGTTCTATAGGGTCGGTATTTCCCATTTTTTTCAAATTCTGCACTATTTTTCAAATTACTTACCAAAAAAGGCAAAAATCCGCGTGCGTCAATTTGGAGCAACGCAAAGATTGTTCAAAGTTGGATATAAATCCCGATTTTTAACAAAAAAATTAAAAACTAAAAAATACCGACCCTAGATTTTGATATGCTCTATACGATGCATTTCATTTCTTACCTGCTGCTGATGTGGATTTTGAGTAACTGGGAACCAAAAATCAAAAATGATTCCCGAAAGTGAACACAGAGAAAATCGCCATTTTGTCAAAATGTTGTCCCGTTTCGCTACAAAATATGGCCTTATTCCAAAACACAAGCGTTTCATCTCCTAATTTTCACACTGCTTCTGCACCAGGTCACATTACGTCATCTGGGTTCTTTATGATCAAAATCCAACAATTTATGAGGCTCAAATCGTGAAATTAAAATCCCGTTCTGTTTGCAAAAGCACTCACGTGGACAGCAATTTTACAATTGAATACCAGTTTACCATTGGGTAGCGTCATCGATACGATGCATCAAGGCGTTTTCTTATGCGCTCATTACTTCCACTTTTGCTCGCACGCAGCCGATTACCCGCTCTTTTTGCAGTTCCGTCCGCCGCTGTGTTTTTTTGTTCAAAATGTGTACCATAGTAAAAGTAAAATGACAAAATATGAATAAAATGAATAATAGCTACAGATTCTGTTAAAATTGGAACGAAAACATGTTTATGGCATTACCATGTAAAAAAAAAAAAACTTGCATTTGCTAAGATTCTGCCTTAACACCCCCCTTAAATGGGGGGGTTAAGTTCGGAATGCAAAGGAACTGTTTTTTTTTCCGTTATCTTCTTAATTAGTGTTCAACATTATAAAAGTATAATATTTGAGAAGGAAATGACTCAGGAATCAAAATGGATAGTTCCCCCCCAAAATACATATTTTTTTGAGAAAATCATAAAAATGGTGATTGTGTTCACTTCATTTTTTTTTTTGTTCTCTGTAAATGAATATGCAATTTTATAAAACTGTGGCCTTGTTCGTTTTTGTATTCCAAGTCATAGTTTCTAGGCTCGTATTTCCCCCCTTTTTTTCAAATTCTGCACTATTTATCAAATTCGTGGCCAAAAAAGGCGAAAATCCGCGTGTTTCAATTTGAACCCGCAGATTGTCAAAGGTTGACAAAATCACTATTTTTAACCAAAAATGAAAAACTAAAAAATACAGACCCCTAATTTTGATCTGCTCTATACGATTCCTGCGTTTCATTTCTTACCTTTTGCTGATATGGATTTCGCGTACTTGGGAACCGAAATCACGAATTAGCGCGAAGTGAAACCAGATATATTGCCATTTGTTGTCCAAAATATTGTCCCGTTTCGCTACAAATATAGCCTTATATCCCAAAACACAAGCGTTTCATCTCTTATTCTTCACACTGTATCTGCACCAGGTCAATTACTACTTCAGCTGGATAACTTATGATCAAAATTCAACAATTTATGAGGCTCAATCGTAAAATAAATCCCATTCTGTTTGCAAGCATCTGGGTATGCGTCACTAATCGATGCATTCAGGCGGTTTCCTGATCTTCTCTTACTTCGCGCGCAGCCGAATAGCACAGCACAGACTCGTATTGCGTAATACGCGAAATTACCAACCCGCCGTTTTCAGTTCAGCCCATGTGATTGTTTTTGATCAAAAATGCTTAACAAATAGTAAAAGTAAAATGAACAAAATAGAGGAAAAACTAACTTATATAGTTCTGTTAAATCTATGGAAAGAAATATGTCTCCTGCCATTAACCATGAAAAACCCTAAAAACTGGCCATTTTATTAAGTTCCTGACTTACCCCAACCCCCTTAATTGATATGATGGGCCTGAAGCAGGAGGGACATGGTTGGCAATTTCCCGGGAAATCCAGTATTCATCACACCTAGGGCGGGAATATGGAATAACCGGGAAAACGTGCTAATACCGGGAAAGTTACCCGGTAAATACTTGGGAAAGGATGAGAGCACACAATTTGAAGACCTCCGCGGGTTTAACCTCAATAATTATCTTTTACAGTAGGCCATCAAAATAAATGAATGCTGTCTAACCCAACCCACTAATTGCAACGAGAATCAATTCCAGCAGAATTGTATTGAGAATAACCTTTAAAACAACATATCAAAAGTCTACTAAAATCGAATGAAGTGGAACATATATTTTTAATGGGGTAAGGTGGGGTCAAAATAGTAAAAGTAATGCAAAACTCTCGAAAAGTTGCCAAGGTTCGTTACATTTCCAGGAGTACAAAAAAAGGTATATTTTGTCCATATCGCAGGTTGTTAGTTCAATAGTTTATGAGTCAACATAGGTTCAGGTCACAATGGGGTAAATTTTTCAGATATATCGTTCGTTTAAAAATCAGGTGTATCAAATTGTTTCGTCTAATTGTGTATAGAACCCAAAACAAACTGGTTTGCACCAGTCTATAATATTCCGTTGGCATAATTTGGAACGCAAAATGTGACTGGGGCTACAATGTCTATGGGAGGTCACTAGTTCATAGCTCTGTACTCCTTATATAGAAAGTTCAACAAAGAATCTATTTACAGTTACTTCTCTATGGACAAATTTAACAGTTTAACAACCAGTCCGATCAAATCGGACCATTCTATGATTTTAACCCCAGGATGACCCTTGAAACTGTATGAGCCTATTGTACTAAACTATAACGCGAATAAATATGGCAAACTATCCTTTTTTAAACCTTAGGAAGTAGCCCAATAAATGGGTACATCATTTAAATCAATTCGAATCAATTCCATTTTTTACCCCTGTTCAAACGTTTCCCCCTTATTTCTACATGTTCCAACAGGGTGATTTGGTACCTTTAATATATTATTTTTGGACTATTTCAAGATATATTAACAACAAAATTGTTTCTGTTGTCAATTTGTGTGGGTCAAATCAACAATTATTGGACTACGTTTGCGCTGTGGTAATAATCTGGGTATGGTTTGAAAGGTTTAATTCAAATTCAAGGCACTCCGCTACTGTTGATTATAATGAAGTACACTGAAAACATTAATTTGTCACGAAAAGGGTCTTATTTGACAAGTTAAAAAAATGTCATGCCAGATTTATTTTTTACCATTCAAGAAAATATACCTAAACTGTTTTCAAATGTTCAATTAACAAATATAAGTTTTCAAATTAATTTTTATCATCACAGATATGTCCAAGACTTACAACAATTTCACTTTTAATGCCGTCTTAAAGTCCGCGACTCGGCCAAAATCGGCGTTTTCCACAGAAAATATGCGAAATCCAATGAATATCGGATTTCATACGGTTTTCAGCACTCTAATTGATGGACAATTGACTGGTTTTTTTTAGTTTTAGAGGCATTTTAAAATCAGAATTTTTTAAATGTCCCATAAAATATTCTTGGGTGGCAATAAACACCCCTAACCCTTCGACCTTGACGGCATTCCTCGCAACGAAAGGAAAGTTCACTAGGGGTGGTTCCACTTTTTTATGCTTTTTTTGACCAAAAAAAAGGTCCAAACATTAGAGAAATATTTGACAAGAAAGTCCACTTGGTGGCGAAATTGTCAAAAAAGTCCAAAAAAAGGGGGTTTGGTCCATTTTACCAAAAAAGGCCACTTTTTCAATTGCAAATTGACTTAAGGACAAAATTGCCTTTCTTGATTTTTGTTTGACAACAATCGGAGCTCCGTTCAAAGTTATGGTCGAAATGAAACTTCGCAAGCGAAATTATTGTTTTAATTTCTTATGGATTCATGTTTTCAAGCTGCGATATTTAACTTTCGGCTATTAAATTCTATATCTCGAAAACGTACTTGCTGTTGATCTCGAAGTTTTTAAAATTATTAGTGAAAATGCAATCTTAATGTGTTTTTTAATATATAATAAGAGCAAAACAGTGTTTCTTAAAATATACAAAACCTAAAAAAACAGGTTTCTCCGACTAAAATTGCCGATATCTCAAAAGGAATTTTGACGATATGTCATAGCGGGCGCAAGATTTCTCGGAAAACGATTTACCCTAGAGAGATGGGATAAAAAGCAAATTGAAAGTATAATAATTGGGCTATGAATGAACAACCCCCATGGTTTGACATTAGAGCTCCATGGAACAGGATGTAAGGGGGGTAGTAGTCAAGAAAGGGAAAAATAATTATTGATTCGTTTTTTTTGAATACTGGGACCCCCTTGAATCATGTCAGGAAATGCAAAGAATTGACTGTGGTTTGTGTCAAGTATAAAAGGAGGGGCTGGAAAGCATTCAATTTTTGGGTTGGTGATGACATCAATTGGTGTGCTATTGATTTTTGAGAGAGTAGTAATAGAAAATTCAGGTGACTGGTGTGAATCTAAATTCATGACACTGACTGAAAATCATTAATAGCACTGATGATGTCACTGGTAGTGATTCTTTTTCTGGCCCTCCTGGTTTATTGAATGGAAGTACCTAAAAGATTTGGAGTAGGTTATCATCTCATTCCTGGGACTTTAAAACTTAGAGATCAAACAGCAAATTTAGTTTTCGAGATATAGAATTTTAAAGCAGAAAAGTTAAACATTGGTGAATTTGTTTGAAAAAACAATAAAATACTAGAAATCTAAAACAATACATTTCACTGCCGAAGTTAAGTTACATTTTCGGTTACCATTTTTGACCATAATTTTGAACGGAATGCTCCGATGTTGTCAAACAAAAAGCAAAAGAAAGGTCAAAGGTTAACTTTTTTAAAATTTCAATTTGCAATTTGTATTTTTAGCATTTCCAACCCAAATATTCCACCCGAAGTGAATTATGTTTGATCAAGTGATGTGAACTTATTTGGCTGTGGATGTCAATGTGGACACACCATATCGAATCAATGAATTTTGTTACGGTCAACAACGGTCAAGATGATCGGCTAAAATGATGGAAAGGAACTATATAAAGGATGTAAGGATGTCTATGATCCCATGCTTCGACTTGTGAACAAGGTTAAAGTGGTCAAGTGGGCCTATAGATTTAGCACATCTACTGGATCAGGTGCATTAGGGGCCATTATTGCCATCAAGCTGAACCGATATTTTGTCCTTGGATTGCAGTATTCTAAAAACCATTTGGTAATCTCAATCCTTATTTTAACCCTAAGCCTACCTAAACCCCTTAACATTACCCCTAATATGATACGAACCCCTAACTCTAACTCTTACCCTTAAATCTAACTTTACCATAACCTTACCTGTAACCTTTTTAGAGTTCTAAACAAAGCCTAACCTAAGTTTATTTGGCAATACGTGATTGACATGAAATGAGATGGCACGCTAATAACACAGCCAGTGGTGGCAAAGACGTCTTCAGTCGTCATTGGTTTAACACCAATGTCACGAAAATCGATCGACATACAGGTGTCTCAGAAATAACGTTCCCTCAAGAAAACGGCATTTGTGTTATAATCAATTTATCCTTGTTTTAGCTTTATATTATGAAAATGTGTACCTTTTTGAACTTATGGTGAAAACAAGAAAGAAAACGGTAACAAAAAAAAATAAGCAAACAATGGACTATTTCCCTTAAAAAATGATACAAACCTACTTTGTCCACTGCTAGCAATAGCAGCGAAACATGTACATGTAATTCTTAAGGATTTGAGCACACGTAGGCATCAGATTTAATTATTTGTTACATGTAATGCCTAAAAAGGCCCTGAAACAGCCACGTAAGTGAGGGTCACGATAGATCCGTTCGATAGATGTTGTTAAGATTTCGTATAAATGAACTTTAATCGATGTACATCAAATATCGGAAATAAAAATATGGGGTCACCGAACTCGTTTTTGAGAAAAATTCTATTAAAAACACCTATTTTTTCCAAAATTTGTACACACGTCTATGGAAAGTTCATTTTTTCATTAACATTTTTGAAAAAATCGGTTCGATAACTTTTGTCCAAATTTTAATAAAAGTTGTGCACTAACAAGATCTGTCGATTACTGAAGAAAAAAGTAGGGGTCACCGAACTACTTTTTCTGTTATTTTCGAAAATAACAGCATTTTTAGTAGTCTAAAATACCAACGCGATATTGAGGTGCGTAAAACGCCACAAGTGTCACGCAGGGCAAACGCTTAAGCTGACACGCGAACAAAAACAGGCACTCAAAATTTGCGCACTGATTAAAACTTATGAGCATTGTTTTTCTCTCTTTGTAATTTTTGATATGTTGTGATGTATGATGAGAATCAATTATGGTAAGAAAAGAGAAGAAAACGTTTACGGAAAGGCGAGAAAGGGAAAAGCAGATTTCGTGATTTTGAATGCATTTTAAGCGTGTAGGCCTACTCTGAAATATAGGACAAAACTCTGGACGAATATAGGCCTACCTATACTTCTTAGCAATTTTCTAAATACTGTTGTCAAAATTCGTTCCTTTTACGAAGTTAAACGATATTAATAAAAGTTGTCATTGGGAACTTAAAAAAAAACATATTTGAGCATTCGCTACGTCGTCTTTTTATGCCAAGTTGTAGGCCACTATGCTGCAATAGCGCTGGGCCACAAAAATTCTGTGGTTTTTGCTTTGAGAAGAGAAATCACATGTGGCTAAAATGTAAAATAAAGCCTTAGTATCAGTTGAATAAGTGATTTAAGATTTGCATCACTTCTTCAATGTTTTTAAAATGATTATGAAGTTCCAAGTAATTGAGTAAAAATCTTCACGAAAAGATAATCAACATTCCTTTTTATTTTACGGTCATTTCCTGCCGTAAAGTTATACCTGAATTATCCTTCTTTTAAGTAAATTAGCGTTTTCCATAAAATGCCATAATTGCTGTTTCAATACTGGGGAAAATGTCTTATATCTACATGAAAGTGTACATAAAGTGTGATTTTTTTCGGATATTCCTGGATTTTACACGACGCAAAATAATAAGGATCGTCATTGAACTTTACTGCCGGAAATTAGGTAAAATGACAAGTGATATTTCCTTCAACGAAACCTATATAAGATCATATTAATCATCATGTTTATGCATTTAACACTCTCTATAAGACCTAAAAGGTGAAATGTTGTTGGAAAACAAAATACTCTTGTCATCTGAGATGTATTCATTAGACATTTCTGAGTCCTGACCATTTAAATCTGTGGTCCTGACATAGAAATTATAAAGAAAACACACTTTCTGATACGACATTGAAAAAGTGTGTTGAAAAAATCAGGAGAGAAGCTTATTTTCGGAAAAAGAAGGATATTTAGTTCAGTTCAGTTCATTTTATTTCACCATTGATCAATACATACAAAGTGTAAAAAAATATTATTAGCGGTGGGGTGACCAAGCAGAGCAAAGCTCGAAGTAATTGGCCACCCTTATTATTCTTAAGTTACAAGACAAAGAACATACATGTGCAAGACGAACGTAAACGAAAACATGTGCAGAGTACAGGACAAAACAAAAGCAGAGGAGACAATACAATACAGAGTGCAATAATTGGCAATGACAAGTTGATTAACTGAGTATGTCATTTTTAAAGGCGCATAAAAGAATATGAATATAAATGGTACAAGAGCCTAAACCAATGTAAATGGCAAGATACAATAGATTTATGCAAAAATAGTTTAAGTATACCACGTTGTGATAACAATGAGAGTAGATACTCGTTTCAACAAGATGTAAATAATACAACTTTTTAGCTGATTCGAACTTTGAGGTTTTGTGTTATGCGCAACATGATCGTTTCCCACGGTCCATAGGCTGATAGGCCACTGTACTATAAATTTCTCTCCGTTACGGACAGAAAAAAAAATTCCAAACTTTGCGAATTTCTTAAAGACATGACTGAATTTGCACCGTAAGATTGGACACACACATTGGATTACTACTGTTGCGGTTCAGATGATATGGAAATCTCAACTTATTGAGGTAGTCGGGGGACGAGGCTGTGGATCACGAAATGCCTCTATTATTTTGTTTAAATTGTTATTTTTGAAAAAAACTAAAAAATTAAAATTGATTATTGAAAAAGATGCAAATCCTGATGTTTCCCTCACCTTCTCAATGGACACTCTTCTGTTCTTTGAAATGCCCATTCAAGGGACCCACGTTCTCATAAAGCTCGATCACGATTATTTTTAAAAGCACAGTTTTTTTATTGATTATAATTATAGCATGACTGTCGATTGTTTGTTGAATGACTGCCAATACATTATACATTTCACCAAGTGAAACAGCATGTTAACCTAAATACACAAAGCCCAGGGGGTTAATGCTTGACAAATTTCTGTATTATCTCGCAAACAAGGATTAATTTTCATTAAATACAGCTACTTGTTCCAGTGTTACAAGAGTCACTTGGCAAAGTTTAAATCTTTAACCCTAAAGCCATTAATCTGTTTCTAGCCAGTGATGTGAGTAAAGGAATGAGAGAAAGGGGAAGGGGGAGAAGAAAAGTCAGAAATTCGGGTCGGTTTCGAGTCGGGGACACTTAAGGCCCCAGTCCCATGGACCGGGGAGGGATAGCGCGCTACGACGGTGTCGCTGGCCCGGCCAACGATTTCATGCCCATTCCATATAATTTCCTCGTTTGAGACTTCATCGCTAACTCAGGGACTTGGGCATTTTCTCACTACGTGCTGTTGGATTTTGTGAGTGATTCATTGGTCTTAGGGTTATAATGTACAAATCCTTTTGGAAAACCTTCATTTAAGGATTCATTCTCAATTACTCTCAGATACGCATCTTAAAACGCTACTGACCTGTTTCACTGTTGCTTAGGTAGTAGAAATAAATACGAGTTAGCTTCTTGCTGCGGCAAAACAATTCGACAAGCATTTTGATGTCAAATGAATTTTGAAATCACAAATATAATAAACTAAAAAATTAAAAAAAAAAGCAATGTTCTTCGGAACCTTATTGTCAGAAACGTACGCACCAGATGCTTTGTATTTTTATAAACATAGCAGTGGAAAAAAATATTGTGTTGAATTGCGAAGAGCTTCCATTTTTAAAAATGGTATGTGGTGCCAAGCAGTAAATAGAATGACTTTTTGTGGGCCAAAATTATTTAGTAATTGTCAATTGACATGTTCACTCCTTTAATCCAAAAACAAACTCCACCGGGGTTAGGTAAGATTACAGGTGATCCCAAAGTGATCGAAAACAACCCCCCTCCGGAAGAGAAGTCCAAACATGCCCACACACCACAGAAACAGCACATACCTTGATTTGGTCCACTAGATAAGGCTATGGCCTTCCTCTTTCCTTTGATACCAAAAGAGTACCAACATGACTAGAATTACGTCACCATGACGTCATAAAGTACGGCATTGTCAGCAAAACTGCCATTTCATAGACACAAACAGTGAAAAATTCAATTTTTCGCCAAAAAGGTAGGAAATCAGATTTTCATGAGGGTTTTTGACTTTACTTGGATGTGAAATGACTAGTTTTATATAAAGAAATCATTTTAGAGCTATAAATAAGGGTTGTTTGAGTCGCTAAATTGCGAAATACAAATTTTCCACCCTATATTCAGTATGTTCGTACTTTCCTCAAAATATGCCGTCATGGTGACGTCATGATGGGGATGTTAGTACTTATTTCGGTAACAATGGAAAGAAGAAACTCTAAGTATCCTTTGGTACCAAATACAGGAATCGGGTTGTTCAGTAACGAAAATCACAGGGGGGTACCACCCCCCCTTCGGGAGTTTTGTTACAAAAATTGGCTCAGGTAGACGAGGGTTTTAAGGGGGTGTTAGCAGGAATCAAGATATGTTTTGGCCGTATCTTTTTAATATTGTTCCCAAATATATAAAAGTATACATATTGAGAAGGAAATGACTCAAGAACTCAAGAAATCAAATATGATAATCTTTTGAAAAGGTGATTGTCACTCATTTTTTTTGGGGGTTGGGGGGGGGTTCCCTATAAAAAAAATATAGACAGGTTATAAAAACGTTGCCTACTTGTTCGTTTTTGTATTCCAGAGGCATAGTTCTATAGGGTCGGTATTTCCCATTTGTAAATTCTGCACTATTTTCAAATTATTACAAAAAAAAGGCAAAAAATCCCGCGTGCGTCAATTTGGAGCAACGCAAAGATTGTTCAAAAGTTGGGATATAAATCCCGATTTTTAACCAAAAAAATAAAAACTAAAAAATCCGACCCTAGATTGATATTGCCTCTATACGATGCATTTATTTCTTAATGCTGCTGCTGTGGATTTTGAGTAACTGGGAACCAAAACTCAAAATTATCCCGAAAGTGACAGAGAAATCGCCATTTGTCAAAATGTTGGCCCGTTTCGCCTCCAAATATGGCCTTATTTCAAAACACAAGCGTTTCATCTCCTAATTTTCACACTGCTTCTGCACAGGTAACATTACGTAATCTGGTTCTGTCTTATGATCAAAATCCAGCAATTTATGAGGCTCAAATCGTGAAATAAAATCCCGTTCGTTTTGCAAAAGCAACTCACGTGGACAGCAATTTTACAATTGAATACAAGTTACCATGGGTATCGTCATCGAATCGATTTGCATTTCAAGGCGTTCTTGATGCGCTCATTACTTCCAACTTTTGCTCGCGCGGCGCCAGAATACCCGCTCTTTTGCAGTTCCGCCCCATGTGTTTTTTTTGTAAACTGTGTAACATAGGAAAAGTAAAATGACAAAATATGAAGAAAAGAATGAATATAGGCCTAAAGATTCTGTTAAAAATATGGAAGAAGAAAACATGTTGATGCATAAACATTGAAACAAAAAAATCAAAACTGGCATTTGGGACTAAGGATTCTGCCTTACACACCCCTTAAAAAGGGGGGGCGGTGTTTTAAGTTAGGAATTCAAAGGAACTGTTTTTTGCCGTATTTCTTAATATTGTTCCAACATTTTTAAACGAGACAATTTAGAAAGGAAATGACCTCAGGAATCAAATATGATATTTCCCCCAAAATACATATTTTTGCGAAAATCATTAAAAAAGGTGATTTTCACTCATTTTTTGTCTATGTAAAAGAAGCAAGTTATAAAACATTGGCCCTTGTTCGTTTTGTATCCAGGCGTATTAAGTTCTAGGGTCGATTTCACCTTTTTTCAAAAATTCGCACTATATCAAATTATTTGCCAAAAAAAGGCAAAATCCGAGTGTTTCAACTTGGAACAACGCCAAGATTGTTCAAAGGTTGACATAAATCACGATTTTTAACCACAAATGAAAAAAACTAAAAAATTAAAAAATACCGACCCTATAGATTTTGATATGCTCTATAAGAGGTGCTTTAATTCTTACATGTTGCCGATATGGATTTCGAGTAATGGGAACCGAAAAATCACGAATTATCGTCGAAAGTGAACAAAGAGATATTGCCATTTTGTCCAAAATATTGTCCGTTTCGCTACAAAATTAAGCCTTATTCCAAAACACAAGCGTTTCATCTCTTTTAGTTTCCACTGTTTGACCAGGTCAAATTACTTCATCTGTGTTCTTATGATCAAAATTCAACAATGTAAGGCTCCAAATCGTAAAATTAAAACCCCATTCTGTTTGCAAAAGCATATTGGGTATGCGTCCATCTAATCGATGCATTCAGGCGTTTCTGATTCGCTCATTATTCGCGGCGCCGGCCGAATAGCACAGACGGTATTGCGTCATAATAAGCGAATTACAGCCCGTTTGCAAGTCGCCCCGATGTGATTGTTTTGATCAAAAATGCGTAACCAAATAGTTATAAAGTAAAATGACCAAATATGAGGAAAAAATAACTATATATAGATCTGTTAAAATATATGGAAAGATAACATGTTAATGCCATTAAAACATGGAAAAAAAAACCTATAAAAAATTAAAAAAAAAAAAAAAAAAAAAACTGGCCTTTGATTAAGTCCGACTTAACACCCCCCTTAATTGTATGATGGCCTGCAGCAGGAGGGACACGGGTTGCAATTTCCCGGGAAATACAGTATTTCACACCTAGGGCGGGAAATAGTGGAAATACCGGGGAAAGTACCGGGACATCATGGGAAGGATGAGAGAACATTTGAAGACTCCCACGCGGTTTAACCCAAATAATTATATTTTACAGTAGGGCCAGTCAAAATAGAATGAATGCTGTCTTAACCAAACACTAAAATTGCAACAGAATCAATTCCCACAGAATTGTATGAGATAACTTTTAAAAACAACATATCAAGTCTACTAAAATCGAAGGAGTGGAACATATATGTTTTAATGGGGTAAGGTGGGGTCACAATATGAAAAGTATCAAAAAGTTCGTCGAAAAGGTTATGCCAACGTGTTCGTTACATTAATGATTAAAAAAAAAAGTCTAGTTTGCCATATCTGCGGTGTGTCAATAGTGATGATGTCAAATAGGTTCAGGGCACAATGGGGGTTAAATTTTCAGATATACCGTTCGATTATAAAAAATGGTGTTCAAATTGTTCGTCTCGGTACAGAAACCCGAAACAAAAGGGTTGCCACCATCTATATATTCGTGCATAATTGGAAAGCAAAATGTGACTGGGGGCTCAGGGTCTATGGAGGTCACTAGTATGAGCTCGAATTCTATATAGAAGTTCAAAACAAAAGAATCTATTACATTTACTATTAGTGGGACAAATTTAAAGTTTACAACCAGTCCCGATCAAAATGGGCATTCTATGAATTTTACCCCAGGGACTGAACTGTTATGAGCTATTGTACTAAAAACTATAACGCGTAGAGAGGGCAAACTATACTTTTTTTAAACCTTAGGGTAGCCTGATAAATTGGTACATCATTTAAATTCGAACAATTCTCGTTTTACCCTGTTTTTTTAAAACGTTTCCCCTTATTTCTACATGTTCCCTAGGGTTGATTTTGGTGACTTTTAATATATTATTTGGACGATTTTCAGAGTAATTAACACCAAAATTGTTCTGTTGCCATTTGTGTGGGGTCAAATCATACACTTATTGGACTACAGGTGCGCTGTGGTAAAAATCTGGGTATGTTTGAAGGGTTTTTAATTCAAAGCAAGTTCACTCCGCTAAATATTATAAACTAGCGCGGAGCCCGCGCTTCGCGCGGGCTCCCGCTAGTTGAGTGAACGGGAGCGATCACTGAAACTGAAGCAATCACTGAAGAAGTGACACAATATGGCGAGACCACCGCAAACAAACCCGTCATTCTCAAATTCCCGTACCTATCATCCCCATAGCTCATGTAGTTTACATTTTTTTCTAAGGAATCGTTACTGAATATTTAATCCCGTTATAACTGTCCGTATAATTTTTTTTCTCGTATTGTATTTAAAATAATAAAAATTCAATATTTTAATCCGTAAAGTTAATTTCTGTTTTTTCTCAAAAGTATTTTTTTCTCAAAACCCCGTTAATCCCAGTGGGGGTAAGCCGTAGTGTCCCGTCGCGTATTTTCCACATATTTTTCTCTTAACTCTCAAACTCCCATATAAAAGTCTCGCCACTCCTGCAGATGCCCTCCACCCCCGTTACAACATCCGTAATCGTTGTTTTATTCCTTGTAGTTTGAAGCATATCCTATATCTTAGACCTATATAGTTTATATTTCTAAATATTCCCATCATATCATCCCGTATTTCCGGTATTTTAAGTTTTTCTTCTCCAAAACTCCGTGCAGGAAAACAGTATGATCAATACATACGACAATCAAAGTTAAATAACATGACGTGTCTTGACGATTTCTTGTTCCCCACACAGTTTGCACTATAGGGAGCCTGTTATTTGCGACCGCATACAGCGTCTCCGCGTAATCGCCCGTTGCCACGAGTAACCACCCGTCGAAAACGCAACCACCATACGCGGCGTAGTAACGCGCTACAAACAATCGTAAATTGACCCGTGAGTAAATATAGCTCGGTGAAGTTACCTGTTTTTGCGTACCGCATGTAGCTTCTTAACGCGTAATCGTCGTTGCCACGCGTAACCCCCGTCGCAACGCAACGACCACCACGGCGTACCGCTGCTTAGTAACGCGTACAAACAAAATGTAATTTACCGTAGCACGACCATATTTTCCGCTAATTTTTCAAGCCATTTCTGAACGGATTTCGTCCAAATATAGCGAGAATCCGTCCGGTATCTTCACGCACCTTTCATGCGAATTTGGAGCAATATGGATCGAAATTGACGGAGACTTTTGTGCACAAACAAACATACATACATACATAAAAACATTAGCCAAATTCTTTTATAGTTGATGAAGTACACTGAAACATTATTTGTCAAGAAAAGGGTCGTATTGACAAGTTAAAAAAAAAGTGTCATTTGAATTTAATTTTTTACCATTTTTGCAGATAATTCCCAAACTATAAAATATACCTTAAACTGTTTCAAAGGTTCAATTAACAAATATAAGGTTTTCAAATTATTTGTATCATCACAGATATTTCACGACTTATTTAAAATTTCACTTGTTAGACGTCTTAAAAGTCCGCGACTCGGCAAAATCGGGCGTTTTCCACAGAAAATATGCGAATCCGATCTGGAATATCGGATTTTCATACGGTTTTAGACTCTACTTGATGGCAATTGATGGTTTTAGTTTAGAGGCATTACTGAAATCAGACTATTTTTTTAAAGGTACAGTAAAAGATTCTTTGGTGAGCAATAAAACCAAACACCTTCGACCCTTGACGGCATTACATTCGCACCGAAGGAAAGTTCACTAGGGGTGGTTCGTTCACTTTTTTTATGATTCTTTTGACAAAAAGGCGGTCCAACATTTAGGAAATATTGACAAGGAAAGTCCATTTTTGGTGACGCGAAATTGTTTCCAAATGTTCCAAAAAAAAAAGTGGGTTTGGTCCCATTTACCACAAAAGGTCCACTTTTCAATTGCAATTGACAATTGAAGGACAAAAGTGCCTCTTTTGCTTTTTGTTTGACAACCATCGGAAACTTCCGTTCAAAAGTTTGGGGAAAAATGCAACTTCGCAGAGAAATTATTGTTTTATCTATGTATTTCATTGTTTTTTCAAGCTGCGTATGTACCTTTTTCGGCTTTAAAATTCCTATATCTCGAAAACTAATTTTGCTGTGATCTTAGTTTTAAATTATTAGTGAAAATGCAATCGCTAATTGTTTTAATATATAATAAGAGCAAAAACAGGTTTCTAAATATACAAAAAAACCTAAAAACGTTGTTTCTAGACTACATTGCCGATATCTCAAAAGTGAAGTTTGACGATTATTCATCGCGGCGCGCTAAGATTTCTCGAAAAACGATACCCTAGAGAGAGGGAAAAAAGCCAAATTGAAGTATAAGTAATTGGGATATAGAAGAAACACCATGGTGACATTAGCTCCATGGGAACAGGATTTAGGGGGGTCAGTAGTCAAGAAGGGAAAAAAAAAAATCATTATTTGTTTCGGTTTTTTGGAATACTGACCCCCCTTTGAATCATTGGCCAGGAATGCAATAGAATGATGTGGTTTGTGTCAAGTCTACAAGGAGGGGCTGGAAAGCATTCAATATTTGGGTTGGTGATGACATCATTGGGGGTGATATTGATTTTGAGAGAGTATAGAAAATTCCAGGTGGACTGGTGTGAATCTATTCATGACAGGACTGAAAATCAATAATGATCACTAAATGATGTCATGGTAGTGTATTCTTTTTTCGGCCCTGTTTATTGGAATGGGGAATGTCCTAAAAGAATTTGGAGAGGTTTATATCTCATTTCTGGGACCTTTAAAACTTAGAGATCAACCGAAATTGAAGTTTTCGAGATATAGAATTTTTAAAGCCGAAAAAGTTAAAATATCGCAGCTTGAAAAACCACAAAAATACATAAACAAAATAACAAAAAAATTAACTCGCGATAGGAAAGTAACGAGTAAAACAGAGTAGTCAAATTTTCGGTTACATTTTTGGACCAGAACTTTTGACGGAAGCTCCGATTTGTCAAACAAAAAAGCAAAAGGTAATTTTTCCAGATATTTTCAAGTTGCAAATTTTTTATTTTAGCCTTTCCACCCCAATATTCACCCTAAGTGCATTATGTTTGATCCAAGTTTGATGTGAACTTATTTGGCTGTGGATGTCAATGTGACACACCATATTATGCGAATCAATTGGAATTGTACGGTTCAACAACAGGTCCAAGATTGATAGGCTAAATGTGGAAAGGAACATTATTATACAGGATGTTAAGGAATGTCTATGATCCCATGCATCGATTGTGAACAAGGTAAAGTGGTAAAGGGGCCATGATTTAGCACATTACTGATCACGTGCATTAGGGGCATTTATTGCATGTCAAGCTGAACCGATATTTTGTACTTGGATTGCAGAATATTATACCATTTGGTAACCAAATATCATCCTTTATTTTAACCCGAAGCCTACCTACCAACCCCTAACATTAACCCTAAACCTAGATGAACCCCTAAATCTCACCTACCCGTAAATATAACTTTACCATAACCTTACCTGTAACCTTTGTAGAGTTCTAACTAAATCTAAACCATAAAGTTTATTTGGAAAATACTGATTGACATGAAATGAAGATGGCACGGCACGCAATAACACCAGCCAGTGGTGGCAAAGAAACGTCTTCAGTCGTCATTGGTTTAAAACCAAGTCACGAAAATCGATCGACATACAGGGTTGTTCTCAGAAATACGTTACCCTCAAGAAACGGCCATTTGCTTCCCTATTAATCAATCTATCCTTGTTTTAGCTTTCTATTATGAAAATGTTGTCTTTTTTAACATTATGGTTGAAAACAAGAAAGAAAACGGTAAAAAAATAAGCAAACAATGACTATTTCCCTAAAAATGATACAACCCTACTTTGTCCACTGCTAGCAATAGCAGAGAAAGAAACAGTCCATTGTAATTATTAAGGTTTGAGCACACGTAGTCCTCAGTTTGAATTATTTGTTAATGTAATGCCTAAAAAGAACCTGAAACATGCACTTAAGGTGATTGGGTCACAATAGATACGTTCGATAGATTTTGTTAAATTTCGTATAATGAACTTTCATCGATGTACATAAATATAGAAATAAAAATATGGGGTCACCGAAATCGTTTTGAGAAAAATTCATTAAAAACACCTATTTTTCCAAAAATTTGGACACACGTCTATGGAAAGTTCATTTTTTCATTAACATTTTTGAAAAATCGGTTCGATAACTTTTGTCAAAATTCTAATAAAAGTTGTGCACTAACAAGATCTGTCGATTTCTGAAGGAAAAAGTCGGGGCACCGAACTACATTTTTCTGTTATTTTCGAAAATTACAGCATTTTAGTAGTCTAAAAATCCAAAGCGATTTGAGGGTGCGTAAAACGCCACAAGTGTCAGGCATGGCAAAACGCTTAGATGACACGCGAAACAAAAACAGGCACTCAAAATTTGGCGCACTGATTAAAAATTATGGCATTGTTTTCTCTCTTGTAATTTTGTTTAGGGATTCAAAAATGTTACAGAGTGGTCCTCACAAATCAACAACGAGCATCCATTGCGTCCGCGTATTTTTATCCAGCGAGGGCGGCTTTAGCCGCCCGAGCGGGGAGCGGGATAAAAATACCGGGGGCGGACGCATCGGATATGCAGAGTGTTGATTTGGATGAAACAACTCTGTAAAACATGTTGAATTCCCTTTTTTCAACAACGAAAATCTTTATTAAAAACTTATTAACGATCGGTATAGAGGAACATAATTATTCTCACTTATAACACTAAATGTTCCGTTCGACAAAAATATTCCCTGGTAATATTTTAGCAAATATAAAGCAAACGATCGTTTGGTTTGTTTGTTGTTTCAGTTTGCACCTGGTGACCTTGCGCGTACTCAAGAGTTCTAACAACCGATGACGAACAGCGCGCGACTTAAGCCGTACCGCTCGTTGGTAATCTGGGTTGTTCTTACGACGCGAATGTCATTTAAATGTTCAGGTGAGTTTAGTGTTATTTTACAGTTTCTAGTTTGTTGGGTAGTTGTAGTATTTTTTTCGGGCTCTTAATAAAGAGGTTAATCTATTACGATAAGTAGTGAACTTTATCTTATTTTCTAAAGTTGGATGGGCAAAAACATATTTTGCGGTGAAGATTCTCCTACGATTGTATAGAGTTAAGTATTGTTGGCGTTAAATCATGGTTTAGAGACTTAGGGACTTAGTACCACGAGTTGTAGATGGGATAGTAAATGTTGTAAATGTGGAGAAATTTAAAAGAAGAACACGAGTTTAAGCTTGTCCGCAGAATTGAAAATCATTAACAACTTCCCCAAAATCGACAAGATTTTAACTGATTATAAAAAATTTGGATAGGACTTGTCATAAATGAAACGGGTGGTGGCCCGTGGATGGATGTGTACTTAACGGAATTGATTGTGGTAAATGAAAAAAGTGGAAAATGGTCAGTTAGGCCAACAACACACACTCCTGACTGATTGATGAGATAGAACATTGGTAAATATATTGTCAATAAATAGCAGAGGTAGGAGTCATGATGGCCGTTTAAAGGAGCAATATATCTTTGACTCACGTTGTTTAAAAATGCATTAAAATTCTGTGAACAGCACATAGGCCTTCTATACATGTACTCATTGGAAACAGGGTAAAGGGACAAAGCACATGCTTGCTATCTTCGGGAGATCGCACAGTGTACGCAAGGGTGGTTTTTACGCGCGCGGACAGCTTGGAACGCCAAGTCCAAATTTTGGAAGGAAATGTTTTTGCTGGAGACTGGGCTCGCAGCTAACGGGACCCAAGCACCTTAATTTGTCTTCAGAATGAATACCCTAAATACCTCGCCCGTCTCCCATCATGCAAATATGAATTTGGTAAAGGCACTTTTCAAATAATGGCATTGGCCGTGACTCATGACAATGGCATATTCTACTGAAATGCTATTGGGATAAATGACCCTCGTTCATCATCGTGAATGGGTAAAAATTTCCCCAAAAGTAGGACGTTCCAGTAAGATGGCCATCTAAGGGGAACAGAGAGAAAAAAATTCTGGAGCATGGCGAGACTCTACTGTGCATTCAAAGCTAGACCCTCGGTTTTATTAATATTAGAGAAGGTATTAGTGTGGTAGAAAATTATGAACGAAGCGTTGGTGTATTCATATAATTACCCAACAAAGTTTTGAGGTGCGTGCTGAAAGTATCTCTCACCACAATTCTTATTCAATTTCTGGATTTTGGCCATCAATCGCAAGGAATCGAAACCAGCCGAATATTCGTAATGGGCATAAAATTTTTCATGATTTTCCCTTTATCAGTAGGCTGTGTAAACATTGCCATCGACTCTTTGGCAGTAGTAGAAACATTGATCGGTATCATCAACAATGCTTGTAATGAGATATAGCGTCTATTTATTCCCGGGATTTTTATTGTAGTCAAGAATGTCCTGATCAAATTTGTGTTAGTCATGTTGTGTTCTAGATGATTGTGACATCAATGCTTCTGTACAAACCGCACACATTCGCACCTGGACCTTTACTGACGTGATCGAGGTGCAAAGGCACCACATACAGCTACAGCAATATTCAATGGGCTATTATACTGATGAAGCGCAAATGTAAAAAAGGCACAAAGCTACAGGTGCTCGCACATACCGCCGGACAGCGCTTGTCTTGCCCGGCGGTGATGTCACATGGCACATGTCTGGCATCGTCGATACAACAATATTGGCTTCCAAACTTTCAAAGAAATCAAATACAATACATTCTTATATTTTTTATTGTCCTTTTAGAGAGATGACCCAAATGAGCAGTACTGTTGCCGACAAAGGGTCTTCTTGGTCCGCCGGGTATTGATCGCAGTGGTTCGTACATCGATAGTCGACTTCCTCACTCGTATGTATAATTCAAAAGACCCTTCCACGTCATTTTGTTATGGTACAAGAAAGATGGACGATCATTTGCATTGAGGGGAAAAGGGTCAACTTTCAAATAGATATAGGTAAACTTCCATCCATATGTTCAGTGGCGGCGCCAGGGGGGTGGCATGGGGGGCAATTTCCCCCCCCCCCCCCCAAGTTGCCCCCCCCCCCCTGGTCGAAAGAAAAATGAAGGATTTTCGGCAAAATTCAGTGATCTGGGGCCAAAAATCAGCGATTTGGGCCAAAAATTGGTTGGAGGAAAATTTCCTCCAAATTTTTCATTATTTTGCCACCCCCCCCAATACAAAAACAAACAACCAACACCAAAAGACTGTACCCCCAACCCACACCCCACACCCCCATCAAACACCAACCAACAAAACACAAAAGACCACCACCCCCCCTCCCACCCCAGAATTCCTTTTGCCCCCCCAAAGATTTCACTTTTCCACCCGTTTGCCCCCAGAAAAAGAGGTCTGTGCCCGGCCGCACACTGCATATGTTTGAAATTTAAAAGTTTCTGTTGGGTAATTCGTGAATACAAACTTTCTTCACGATTTTTCCGAAACCCATACCTGGGTATAAAGCTAATTGAATTGGGCAGTTAAAAGGTGCAAGGAGAGAGATATGGTCGTCAAAGAATAGGACAATCAAAATGTGCAGTTGCATAGAGACGTCGGAACAATACACCCAAGAACCAGCAGTGGACCTTGGATTTGAGAGTATTATTAGCCAGAAGGGTCTTAACCCTCTCGTCTCCTGAGCATTTTGTAATCAAAAATCCGAATGGGGGGTGGTACCACCCACCCTGAGATTTCGTACGGAACACCGATTCCTGTAACGTTGGTACCAAAGGATAGATTAGAGTTTCTTCTTTCAATTGGTACCAACTAAGTACTAACATCCCCATTATGACGTCACCATGGTGTCATATGTTGAGGAAAAAGTACGAAAATAATGAATATAGGTGAAAATTGATGTACTTTCGCAATTTTAGCGACCCCTATCAAACACCTATTATCGCTCTAAAAAATGCTGTCATTAATAAAAACAGTATTTCCATCAAGTGGAGTCAAAAAGCATGAAAATATGATTTCCTAACCTTTTTGCGGGGGGAAAAAATTGAAATTTTTTCACTGTGTTGTGTCTATGGAAATGGCGTTTTGCTGACATGCGAAAACCTTTATGACGTCATTGGTGACGTAATGTAGGCAGTGGTACTCCATTGGTATCAATGGAAGAAGGAGGACATAGACTATCTATTGGTAACAAAATAAGTGTCTGTGATGTTCCTGGGTGTGTTAGGCATGGTGGTAATTCTAAGCAGCTAGAAACAAAACTTTTCATTGGATGACAGCGCACCCATCAAAGTGGATAACTTCTCAGTTCAGTGACATGTAATGGATGATATGACCCATTGTTTTGAGAGTACCATTATGTGTACAGCCCAGATAGAACACACTATGAGTTACAATATGCTCATCCAACAAGGGCACAGTTCAGTGTGTTGTACTTGTACATGCTTGAATGAAACTAGCTTGTGTATTCCTTTATTAGCACATATATACACAACAAGCAGTGGGGTGTGTTTTTCTAATTCACTTGTGAAGGAAAGCTCGGACTGTGCATCTGGAGTTGATACTGTCCATGCCTCCAGTGACAACAATTGTTTTAAAACCTGTTTCCTGTGAAGTTTCAATTTTGTAATCTCGTGCAATGAACTTTGTTGGTCAAATATTTAGAATCTATTGATTGGAAATTAAAGGTTGAAGCATGAGTATGGTTGATGCATGAAATATATACTGTGGTTATATCATCTCTTCTAATATACGAGAGTTTCCTCTGATCGCCAGTATTTACACTAACATATAGTACTAATATCCTCGCTAGCGATGTGATTGTTTTTTACAAGACTATTCGGTTTAAGAAGTAAGGAAATGGTATATGCCTTTATAGGAAATTAATGTAAATTTCCAAACAGCTTAGAACAAACGTGGTGATTGGATGGACAGCCACCATCACAGTGGATACTTCTCAGTTCATTTAAACAAGTAAAGAGATGATATGACCATGTATTGAGAGTACAATTATCGTACAATGCCAGAGAAACACAAGCTTGATTTTTTAAAAACCTGTTCGTAAGCAAAGCATTAGAATGCTTTGCTGTCCGTTTGCAGTTTGTTATCTCAGTGTAATAGTATTTTGATTGATATAAAACTACCCACAAACGTTCCCACATTGACTGAACAGTCATATAACAAGGAAGTTGTAAATTAAACAAAATGAAAAATTCTAGCAGGTTACGAGATATTTGTGAAGTGAATGGAAGCAAGCATGAATTGGGGCAAAGTGGCCAAAGTACAGTGTGAAGTGGCTGGGGAGGGGGCACTAACCTATGAAATGGATATAGGTGTAAGGTTGGCGTTTCCAAAACCAGCTGGCATTCGTGAAGGACTGCAAAAAAAAGGGGTATTTGGGTGTATTTCAAATGAAAGGGATGCTGGACATATCTGTGGTTATATAATCTCTCTAAAAAAAGAGAGGGGTTTCCTTGATCTCAAGTATTAACACTAACATATTAAGTAATAACATCCACGCTAAGCGATGGTAGGCCTTTTAAAAAGACTATTCTATGTAAGATAAACCCAGGCAGGAAAACTGTCATTTTTTTCGTGTCAAAGTTTTCTCGGCGGTTTCATCATCCTAAAACTTGACTCTTTGAAATTTGGAATGGAGGCACCATGTGAATTTTGCCCTAATTCACATGATTTGCCAAAAATTTTAAAAGGCGACTAGGTACATATTATAATTGGGCATGATGCGTTTTTTTTTACTTCGTCTTGCAATTGTTTGTCATCATGACGAACCTATATAGAATTTAGACCCAGTGCCACCATATTTCGGTGTCCAACTCCAAGATGGGCTAAATCTAATTTGTATGCCAAAATGATTCGGTTTTTCGGTGATTACGGTTTCTGGGTCCAAGATCCTTGTACTTATGGAAACTGTCCAGATTTATCCTCAAATCTCAAGATAGCACCTTAGACACCTATAAGAACGCCTATAATCCACTAACAATCATCGAGTGGAACTTAATACCACAATCACTTGTTTCCATCACTGATCCTAAAGTCTTCAAAGCATAAACACACTTCAAGTAATCTCCAGCTATAGCACATACACATTCATCACTGTGCACCCTTTCCCCAACCAGGGTGTTGAATTGTAACCAAAAAATAAGGCAGTAGGCAGAAGCAGAAATGGCCAGACGAATGACCGCCAAAATAATTTCTGTTGTATGGGCCCGTATTCAAAACTTGTTTAACTAAAACGCCGATTGCAGCCTAAAATCGCCCGTAAATTAAAATTGTGTTTAAGCAAACGCGTTTTAATTTTTTTTTTAACCATTTGTACTTAAACAGAAGTTTTAAACACGAGTACATCGTCGTGATTTAAAAGACGCTAACAAATCTTCCGATGGTTTTGGTGGCTGAGCGCCCAAAAGTGTCATGGCCGAAAGATATGCGCCATGCGCTGTAAATTGGCCAGGAAGTGAAACGTTTACTTGACAAAAACACCACATAAACGACTTTGTAAACTAGCCCCATACCTAGTTAAAATATGTAGATGCATAGCGGAGTTAAATGGGTTTAACTTTAAACTCCTTTCTGAAATTGGTTTGATCTCACAGATAAGCCTTAGTTGTTGCTTATCTAAAAACCGCGCTAAACCACTTGTTTACGGGGCGTTCTATTAAAAACCCCTATATTAAAACATGTTTAGGCATTTGACAGTAGTAATGTTTCGGCATTATGCTGTGTTTAGATATTTACATGTAATACCTAAAACACTACATTGCAACAACTTTCTAAATATGTTTATAATTACCATAATGCTAATATTACCATTATCGTCGTCTCATCATCGTTGTCCTGAGGTGGCAAGCACACAGCTGACAAAACCCCTCATCAGGTATATCCAGTACTTAGCCATGCTGAAAAGAGCACATAAGCAGGTCCTATACAACGGTTGATGGTTAACAGAGTCTGCAAGGGTGATGTTTTGGGCATTTTCCACCAGTTCCTTTTGGTTTCATTGTGCTTATCACTTGTCTTGAAAGCATCTAACAATTTATAGACCTAGCTACAAACGTCATGGGCAATTTCATTGCATTTATAACCCCCCCTCTAATTAGTGAATGGCCGCTTTTACTTGACGTTGATCAAGAGTTCACAGTAGCAATGCCTTTATGCAGATTGGGAAGTCGTTTTAGTGTGTGTATTTCTATAAAGAACAAGAACGTTAACCCCTCCAGAAAAGAAAACGGCACTTTGGATACTTTCGGATTTTTCTTATCCTGGTTTAGCATTTATTATGGAATAGTATTTTTTCGACATTTATGTGTGAACACGAGAAGACAAACGGTTCTCGAAAAAAAACAAACATGAATATTTTTCCAAACGGTGCAAATCATTTAGTCACGGCTAGCGATGCATAGGAACATGTATGGCATCTTATGCATTTGAAAAGATGTAATATCAGATTTACTCACTTTGATCTTGTACACTTGTAATGCCTAAAACACCTAAAACAAGTATTTATGTTCGTAAGACATTACACAATACTGTAGCATAATAACCAAATTCCCTCAACATCTCCAATTCGTATACTATGTAATGCTCTTGCATAACGGCTTATTGATATTTTGCGCCAACGAAACGAAACGAAACAAAACGACCGAAACAGATTTTTAAGGTGGGAAGGGGGGTAATTTTTAGGAAAAAATTGTAAACACTGGGAAGATGCAAACATCTGATTGCCAACTAATGGTCATGTTGACTCAAAACTTAGAGAAAGTATTTCAGACGAATCTTACAGTTTATTTAAATTCAAATTGTACAAAGAAAATCTGTTTCGCAAAATATCACCTCTTATATAGGACCTGATATTTTGCGAAACAGATTTCATAAGCACTAAACATGCTAAATAGCTACATCAACTGTACCATCATGCAAACAATCGTTAAATGAAAGGTATTTGACGAAGAAGCAGCATTAAACAAGTCAAAACATCAAATATTTCAGTGGAAATCTAACAACAGAATCTGTTTCGCAAAATATCACCTCCTAATATAGGACCTGATATTTTGCGAAACAGATTTCATAAGCACTAAATAGCTACATCAACTGTACCATCATGCAAACAATCGTTAAATGAAAGGTATTTGACGAAGAAGACGCATTGCACAAGTCAAAACATCAAATATTTCAGTGGAAATCTACCAACAAAATCTGTTTCGCAAAATATCAGCTCCTATATATATAGGACCTGATATTTTGCGAAACAGATTTCATAAGCACTAAATAGCTACATCAACTGTACCCTGATAAGCCGGATAACAGACCAAAATAGTGCCACGACCGCAATTCCCCAAAGAGCAGAAAATGTTCACGACTAGAAATATTGAAGCACAGAGTTTAGTTGCAATTCAGCGTGAATGGGTAAATGTCTTTCTTTAAGGTGGAATTACCCCTTCAGAGGGCTAAAAATAAAAACTACATATTGAAACTGAGGAAGAAATTACCTTTCTATTGGTTTTTGTTGACGACAATCGGAGCTTCCGTTCAAAAGTTATGATCAAAAATGTAACTTCGCAATCTCTAATCATATTTCTTATGTATTTTATTGTTTTCTCAAGCTGTGATGTTTAATTTTTTCAAGTTAAAAAAAATTCATATCTCAAAAAGTAAATAAGCTTTTGATCTCTAGTTTCCACAATTATTTGTGAAAATTGAAGCACTTATTTTCTAACCAATAATAGACATAAAATAGCATTTCTAAAATATACTAAAACTTGAAAAACAGTGTTTCTAGACTAAATTGCCGATATCTTTAAAGTAAATTTTAACGATATATCATCCTTCTAGCAAGGATTTCTCAAAAACGATTTATCTTAAAGAGATGGGATAAAAAGCTAATTAAAACATACTTAATTGAACTAGAATAATGTCACTAGCCCTATGGGAACTTGGTTTAAGGGGGGTAATTGGTCAAGAAAGGAAAAAAAATAATTATTTTTGCTAACTGTGCACCAAAGATCCCCCTTAAATCAAGTTCTCCTGGGGCAAGTGGCATTATTCTAGTTCAATGCATAGTCCAATAAGTATGTTTTAATTTGCTTTTTATCCTATCTCTCTAAGATCAATCGTTTTTTAGAAATTCTTGTTACAAGGATGACATATCCTTAAAATTCACTTTCGAGATATTGGCAATTTAGTCTAGAAACACTGTTTTTTAAGTTTTAGAATATTTTAGAAATGCTATTTTACTTTTATTATCAATTAGATAATAAGTGCTTCAATTTTCACAATTGTGGAAACTAGAGATCAAAAGCTTATTTACTTTTTGAGATATAA